>JAPZPB010000135.1:0-32909 GCA_037952635.1 Bryoglossum gracile | reverse complement strand
CCATGCTCTGCTGCCGATGCTAGCTGCTTGCCGTCAGGCGAGAAGACTATAGCAACGGTACCCCCAAGGCTATAAAGCCTGTGCAGCCGCTCGCCTGTAGCCGCGTCCCAAAGTATAACCCCATGCTCTGCTGCCGATGCTAGCTGCTTGCCGTCAGGCGAGAAGACTATAGCAATAGTATCCCCAAGGCTATAAAGCCTATGCAGCCGCTCGCCTGTAGCCGCGTCCCAAAGTATAACCCCATGCTCTGCTGCTGATGCTAGCTGCTTGCCGTCAGGCGAGAAGACTATAGCAATAGTATCCCAAAGGCTATAAAGCCTGTGCAGCCGCTCGCCTGTAGCCGCGTCCCAAAGCGCGACCCCATGCTCTGCTGCTAATGCTAGCTGCTTGCCGTCAGGCGAGAAGACTATAGCAACGGCATCCCTATAGCTTTGAAGCCTGTGCAGCCGCTCGCCTATAGCCGCGTCCCAGAGTATAACCTCATGCTCTGCTGCTAATGCTAGCTGCTTGCCGTCAGGCGAGAAGACTATAGCAACGACATCCCTAAGGCTCCCGAGCCTGTGTAGCCGCTTCCTCAATCCGCTAGTGTTCTTCAAGGCAGGAGGACCGGCATGCTCGGAAGGAAGGAAGTCGGCATCAGGTAAAGTTATTAGTACGAGAATACAAGAGCTTGTCGATGGAAATACCTTGTGTTGAGTCTGGCGATGAGACTGCGCTATCCTGCGCCTTTGAATTTTCAGAATCCCATTTGCCACCTCCAAATAATAATTCGCGCAAACTCATGGCTAAGAGGATGGAATTTCAAGGAACGTGTAATGTGATGCGGTCCTATATATATAAATGGTTTGCTATAGAGTATAGTTGATGCACGATCAGCTGCCTGCCACGACGTTTAGCCTCGTTCGAATGTCTAACTGAGTTAGACATCTATTAGTCAGCCAATTTATCCACACAACTAGCCAGGGAGTGGATGTATTAAAACCCGTTATTGGCGAGATAAGCGGGCCCAGAGTTCGAGGCATGTAGCCTCCTCTGCTGTAGTAAGGTGCCTTTGTAATCCTTATCTAGCGAACCGTGGCGTGGTTAAAACGTTCACAATGAGTTTATAGGGAAGCCGATTGTGTTAGCGACTGTATCTTTAAAACTGTAATACTCTTGCTCGGGCTAATACTCTGCCCTTTTTGAATAACCATGCTTTTTAACTGTCTAAGAATAATTGGCATATTCCAAGATTTTTGAATGTCTGAAGGCGGTAATAATATTCAAGGCAATATACTGAGATAAATCATAAAACTACTGAGCTCGGATTTCAATTATGACGCGGGGTCTGATCCATTGCGATTCTTGGGTATAAAAAATGACTGGGTGTGCTGAACAGTGTTAACGTCGGGACAAAGTAGACTCAGTTCAAAGCCAAATACTCTTCTTAACTATACCTAAAAAGTAGTTCAATACCATCAAGGCAAACAATGAAGTACCAATTCAGCAGCAAAATGGCACCCCCCAAGCCAAGTCAAATCAAATAAAGTCACATTCTTCGATTCACAAGTAAAGCTAAGTCATGTTCAAATTCAGACTAAGTACAACTATACGGGCAAAGCAGTATATTTCCATGAAACTACCTAATTACCCTCATCCTAGTCCGGAAAGGGGGTTTGGGGCTCCTATCCTAGGTAGCACCCCATGAATCGTAAAGTAAAGCTCCGTCCTGGTGACGGAAGTCCTGTTGTTGAATATGTGCGTAGAAGTGAAAGCGAATGTCAATGAAGACCTCCATTCGTTATCGTCGAGCGTGAAGTGTCATGGATACCGAAAGTTTGTGTGGAGGTGTGAAAACCAATGTTGATGTGAAGAACGCTGGTGATTGTTGTGAAATGGTTGAGGAAGAAGGTAAAGTTATGGGGTTTGTTGGCGCGAGATGGGTATGCTGTTCGGCTGATGAGGCAGGTCAGCCAAGATTCAGATATTAAGGTGATGAGGAAGAAGAACTTACAAACTAGCAAGGCTCGCCTCTAGAATGGCCGCACCAAGCGTTTGGGTTTGGCTCAGCAACTGGAAGAGCATCTCTCTTGCAGGGCTCGCCTCTGGACTGACCGCACCACGCATTTGGGTTTGGTTCTGGAGCAGCAACGGGCATAGCATCACGCTTGCAAGGCTCTCCTCGAGATTGACCGCACCATGCGTTCGGGTTTGGCTCTGGAGCGGCAACAGGCATAGCATCGCGCTTGCAGGGCTCGCCGCGAGACTGTCCACACCAGGCGTTGGGGTTGGGTTCGGGCTCTGGAAGAGCAGTTCGTTTGCAGGGCTCGCCGCGGAATTGACCACACCAAGGTGCAGCTGCTGCCGTGTAGGCCAAGGCGGAAATGAGGATGGCGGTGGTGAGCTTCATGGTGATTGTTTGATGATTGATGTGTTGTGGACGACGAATTGTATTTTTGTAGATCGGGGTCCAAGAGGAAAGAGAAACAGATGCAGCACGCAATATATATAGAGAATTAGGGGACTCTGTTCTTCAATAGCAAGAATATGGGGAGTATAGGGTTGGTGTGGTGGGTTAAAGAAATAGTCTTGCTATTGCCGTTGGGATTGGCTTGCTATTGAGAACTGGATAGGGGCAAGCGGGCTCGCTTGGGGAAAGGTGAATAAAGATCAGATCAACCTGCGCAACTGGAAATTGGATTTTGGAAGGAAAAAGCGGGGAAACAGAACTTAAACAAGAATCGGCAGTATTGAATACGTTACTTAGCCTTTGAAGAACGTGGAGATGTGGTGGCGTGGAAGAGTTGAGTCTTGCTATTGAGGTTGATATTGGGACTAGCTGCTAGGCCCCAACTGGTCACAGCGTAAATCCATTACACCAAAAGCCGAAAGTGAATACTTAATAGGTTAAGTGCCCTATAATTATCAGCCAATAACTCGTGACTATTTCCAATATTGTAGGAAATGGCCCGCTTGGATGAAGGGTTGAACTTGAGCAGCTGCCCCCGGGTTGTATGGTTGGCATGATCTCTCAGTTGAAAGAAGTGTAGCTAATCAATCTAACTCAAGATGTGTTTGAATAGGCACTGTTCTCCTGGAGGTCCAGTCTTTTTCTATTCAGAGCCCGATTCTATTCAAACCCCTTAACGGCCAGATTAAGCGAAACGTTCTTTGACAAACTTGATGCGATCGACTGCGGCTACAAAAGCTGGCTGGACATTATTTTTCGTCGAAGGGTAATCGAGAATCGACCTTCGACAATCTTCCAACACTTGCTAAGAATCCGAGGGGTGGATGGGTCCCGGAATAATGCCCCCGGGCGAGGCAAGTCAGGACGTTAGACATTACCCTGAATAAATGATAGAACTCGTGCCTCCCGGTGTATAGAGACCTCTGCAAGAATCTCAATCCATTGTGCATATTTCATTTACATATTATTGCATATGAAGATGCCCTCACTGAGTAAGTCTAGTCTTTGGAGGGTCCTAGTCCATGTGGACGTGGTAGTTTGGAGGCGCCGAGGGGGGGTGCGGGGGTCTTCCAGGCATAAGCGGCATAGAAAAATTTATCTCAAGCCAAGCAAAAGAAGAAGAAAGCGCAGGATTTAATCTTTTTTGAAGCTCCTCCATCTTGCGCCAGGAATACACGATTTGGACGCTGGCGGTAAAACATCTGGTCCGACGTAAGAGAAGTTTAAAGGAGACACATGTTTCAGTAAAGTGATAACAGCGAATGTGACTTGGGAGTCTAAATAGCTACAATTAAGCTCCAGGAGTTTGTAAACAGCATAAAGGAAAGTATGAGAATCCCCCGGTTTCACTCACTTCGGACCAGAGGAAGGCCAGACGGTGGAGGTGCCTTGACCAGGCGGCTCAAAAAAAAACATGCAGCCAATTGACTACAGGAAAGTCTGGTACCTCAAAGTGAAAGAAAGAGTGTCAGAAGAGATCACACAAGGATCATGTTTAAGAAATACTACCAAACAAATAACATCAATTCTAAAGATATCAAAGTCTGATCAGTTGTTGTGAGGCCGTCAGCTGTGAAAAATTTAAAAGGCTCATAGATGGCGTTGGCTCCCTGCTGCCGAGCTCATTGGCCATGACGAAAAAGGAAAGGTGGGTGGTTCTCGCTCCCGAGATCCAAGGCCGAATCTTCGTTCCAACCCGTAACCACGATCCTTTCAAAACTCTTGCACGAACAGCAAAGTCCCCTCATTTTTTTCTATTTCCAAAATGCTGTCGCGCAGCTCTGCCAAGTCGGCGCAGGTAAGATGCCCTCTATTAGAACCTCCAATGGTCAAACATCAAAGCTAATCCCAGCTTATCAATTATCAGAGCCTTCTGCGAACCGTTTCCTCCCGCCATGCACAGGTATGCGATTCCCCTCCAAGCTCCTAGGAGCAGCTGCAGCTGACTCTGCTCCTCTCCTAGACCCTCCGTACCTTTGCTACTGTGCAATCCGATATCTTCAAGCCAACTAAATACGGTGGAAAATACACCGTCACTCTCATCCCAGGTGATGGAATCGGTGCGGAAGTCGCAGAATCAGTTAAGACTATCTTCAAGGCAGACAATGTACCAGTTGAGTGGGAGCAAGTCGATGTCTCCGGGGTTGAGACAGGAGATAAGCACTCGGAGGAGCTGTTCCGAGAATCAATTGCCTCGCTCAAGAGAAATAAGCTTGGATTGAAGGGTATTTTGCACACACCTATCGAGCGTTCAGGCCACCAATCTTTCAACGTTGCTATGCGACAAGAGCTCGACATCTATGCCTCAATCGTCTTGATCAAAAACATTCCAGGCTATAAGACCCGTCACGATAATGTCGACCTCTGTATTATCCGTGAGAACACCGAGGGAGAGTACTCTGGCCTTGAGCACCAGTCTGTGCCTGGTGTCGTAGAGTCTCTCAAGATTATTACTCGGGCTAAGTCGGAGCGTATCGCCAAGTTCGCTTTCAGCTTTGCACTCGCAAACAACCGCAAGAAGGTCACCTGTATCCACAAGGCCAACATTATGAAGCTTGCTGATGGTCTTTTCCGCAACACCTTCAATGCTGTCGCCAAGGACTACCCCACCCTCGAGACCAACGACATGATCGTAGACAACGCCTCTATGCAATGTGTCTCCCGGCCACAGCAATTCGACGTCATGGTTATGCCCAACTTGTACGGAGGAATCTTGTCCAACGTCGGTGCTGCTCTTGTTGGAGGACCTGGAATCGTTCCTGGTTGCAACATGGGTCGTGAAGTCGCTGTTTTCGAGCCTGGATGCCGTCACGTTGGTCTCGATATCAAGGGCAAGGACCAGGCTAACCCCACTGCTATGCTTCTTTCTGGATCTATGATGTTAAGACATCTTGGTCTTGATGAGCATGCCAACCGTATCTCCAAGGCTGTTTACGATGTCATTGCTGATGGGTAAGCTTTACACCCCCTCCGTTCATTTACCTATACTGATGGCTTTACAGTCAGGTCCGAACCCCAGACATGGGAGGAGACAGCAGCACCCATCAATTCACAAGAGCTGTCTTAGACAAGATGGAGTTGGCAGGATAGATGGAGAGCGGCAGAATTGTACAAAGGCGAAGCGTAGATTAGGTTAGGTTGTACTTTAGTAGGCATAGCAGGTCCATTTCCCTTTTCACGTTAGGTCAAGCCTAAATTGCTTTTGGTCTCCAATTGAACTCCTGATTCCCCATCCAACAACACACATCCCAGTCTGAACACAAGTTAGGAAATCAAGTGATGTTACCAAGTCACAAATTCTGCTCAAACCCGGAATTATTCAACCAAGTGGATTTAATTATTTAAACTCAAAAAATCAACTTCCCATCCATCCCATACTCATCCCAACCTCCTCCAACAGCCTCCTTATATCTCCCATACTCTCCATTTCCTTTCACCGTCACATCTGGACCTTCGCCATACGCCTCCCCCCTCGCAAGCCTCTCCCATTCATCTGCCGTCTTCTTAGTCTTTGGCCCTACTTTATGGCGGTTTGCTTCTGTCCTACGGGCTTTCTCGTATGCAGCTTGTTGGGCGGCAAGAGCGGAGAAGAAATCGTGGTTTGCGGAGGAGCGGGAGTGACACTTGCGTTCCCAAAGTTGGCGTGCTGCTGACATGGCGAGGAGTTCGTTTTTCATATATACCTGTAGGAAGAAAGATTGGTGTTATACAGTGCCGGGCTTACTGGCTTCCGAGAATTGAACCCGGTTGGGTTACAAGGTGGAGGAAGCATATACGTTGAGAATTTCAAACTATTGCGTTTGTTTACGAGAGGAGGGAGTAATTGACAGAAAGAATTGTCCCATCCAATTTTCTTTGTACTCGAATACCTGTCTTTACTCCTTTGAGTTAAAAGGAGCTTGGTGCGGCTCAACTCTTCCGCATTCAGAGGCCATTGTCCTCCGTCCTTGGGATGAGAACAAATAAATTGGTCTATTTGCCTCTGGCATTTCGGGGTGCGCAACCTTAAACCTTCCGAGTTGCTTGGGTGACTATTCGAATTTCCGGCTACTTCGACTTCGACAGCATTCATCTTTCGACCCCCTTGATAGCATTACTTCCCGATTATATAATTTATTTGGGAGACTTTCCTCCTTGGCAAGGCCTGAAGTGCAACGAAATAACATAGCTAAATAAGCCATTGGCTGTGAAAGTTCCTTTTGAGATACCGCCATACTCTCGTCCCTGCCGTTCTTGAGTGATAGGAGAACCAATGGGCCCAATGGTTGCAACTCCAATGGTCAAGCTTGACTAACAGTTTCGCCCGGGGTCACAAACATCAGTGAAAATATCGCCCTCCAGGGCGAAAACCTCCGTAAATTGTCTCCAGCTGAAGCCATCAATTTGCTAGGCAGTGGTTAAATTATCCGGGTAGCAGATGGGATAGTCAGTGGTCTGCATATATTTCTCTACCAAAGTCGGCTCAACCACGAACCCTTCGGATCCAAGATCCAACGAGAGCATGAACTCTTGGCTTGGCGTGCCGACCTCAAATACAACGAGCTAGCTGTCCAAGATGCTAGCGTCGCTGCGTCGAAGTTGCCGCGGGCTCTGAGGCTCCTCTTTGTCCTCGACGACATACTGTTGATCCTCTCAAGTCGCAAACCAGGGCCGCCCAGAATTGGGTTCGAGGGAGTCCTGCGGAGCGGCGGCAGTGGGGAATGCTATGGCAGTAGTGGCGGCCGTTGAAGCGTGATGTCAAGGTTCATCACCGGGTCAGTTGTGGTCACGAATGCAGCTGTGCTGCTGGTTCCAATTGGGACCGGGCTAGAGGTAACTTTTGACTCCGAGACGGCCGCGATGCTGGCAATCAGCAGGAGGGCTGCATTCCAAGCACGAATAAATATAATAGGAGATATGGGTACTGTAACCATTGACGAGTAACGAGGGGGCGGGGGGACCCGCGGCCTTTGACAAATATTTTGAAATACAATCTCCTTCTAAGCGATCTCTGGGCTCGGGAATCATGATACAAACTCTTGTCGACTGTTTAGCATTGGAGGCAAATATTCTCTAGCCCGCCTGCTGTAATACCATCTTAGTATTATAATTACACAAGGATTATTTTAATTATATAATATAAAACTAAATAAAAGGACTGGCTAATATAAGGAGGGTGAAAACAAGAGCGTATATAGGCATATAAGGCAAATTAAACAAATAAAATAACCTAGGGAGAAATAAAGCAAGAACTGTTTATATAAGAAGAAGGAATCAAAAAGCAGTTATCGATATTCGGATATACTTCTCATTCATAAAGTAATAAAATCTTTGTAAAATAAAGCGTAATTTTTGAGACAGCTATATTGATTGATTGTCTAAGTATATACATAGCACTCTGCTTACGTAGCCCAAAGTCGAGCAAGAATAGAACAAGTATATAAAGTAAATCGAATGCAGAACAGCTCCTCAAGCAACCAGAATGGAATGTCAACTTTCAAAACCAACCCCCTATAACTCAAGCAATGCTCTTCTCAAGAAGCCAGAATGGATTCCCAACTTTCCAAAACAACCCCCCTAAAACCCGGGCAATGCCCTCCTCGCCTGCCCCCTCATCATCGGCTTCTTCGTATACTTTTTCCCTTTCCCCCCCTTGTCCTGCTCACAGCATAGCGGAATGTTAATCACCTGCCCGATTTCAATCAGGTCGGGATTCGTAATCTGCGGATTCGCCGCCTCCAAACTCGCCAATGTGATCCCCAACTTTTCCGTTGCAATAATATACAACGTATCCCCCGCCACCACCGTAATCGTTCTCGCCGTCCCATTCGAACACGTAGCTGTTATAACAGGCGGGGTCGGCGTGACCGGAGCAACGCATGCGGGATTGGGGATCGCAATCACGTCGCCGGCTTGGATGAAATTCGGGTTGGCGATTTGGGGGTTGACGTAGATGACTTGGTCGAGGGTTACGCCATTCGCTGTAGCGATATTGCCGAGTGTATCGCCGGTAACGACGGTTACATTCCTTATGATGTTGCAGTTGGTGCCGATGGCTTGAGAGAGAGCGGGGAGGATCAGGCTAGCGCTGAAGAGAACCCGGAGAAGAGTAGGGATATACATGGTGAATGTAGGTACAAGTGAAGAACTGAGCGTAATAGTCGTCGGGAGAGCGCGAAGCTGCTTGAGCTTGTGACTAAATCTTTTGGATGAGAGGAGGTGGGTGAGCAAATAAAAGTAGGAAGAGCGTCCGATATATATAATAATATTGATATATGGGCGGACTACCACGTACTCAGAACTTGTCACGCGGTGCTCTATGCAGAAAAACTAAAATCTGGGGCCATGTCCACGCGTCCTATACCCCTTGAATACTTGTATGTAACCTTGTTAAATTACCACTATGGTGAGGAGGGGGCAAGAGGCAAGATCGAGAGCTAGGATCAGGTAAGAGGGTAAAAAGCGAATCAAATGGACTGAGTATCGTCAATATAAGTATTTCAAATATATAAACCGTCAAGTAGAATCAGTAAAGGTAAGAAATATATATGTGTGCTTTTAGTTGAGTCTATAAAATAATGTAATGAGTGTTGTAAGTATAATGCTAAATAATTCCCCAATACAAAAGAGAAATTGGAATATACTTTGTATCAGGGCATTAGCTACGCCAATACTCTAGCACTGTTTAACTTAGCTGGTAGTACTTCACAGAATTCTGAAATTCAATTTAATAATCCCCTTGCTCCAAAAGAAGTCTCTGGACGGGTTGGCGGAGCTATTACCCCGAGTACTAAGGCGATAAATAGTGAGGCTGTTACGTAGGCTGTGCATCAGGGCCAATATATTACTCGCTTTTTTTTTCTAATTTAGAATTTATATAGCCTTTTGAAGAGCATTCAATTAGTGGCTGCCAAAAAGTTTTTCTAAGTGGTCTAAAACCCTGTTTTATACCCCGCGAGTTCCGGACTAAAAACAAGGCGAATATAATTTCCGGACAATTGGGATTGGCGTGTGGCAATTACCGAGTAACTGCGTACTCCCCCTACCTAAATAAAAATTAATTGGTGGGGTTTGGGGGCGAAACTTTAAGTGGCTATTCCGGAGTAGTGGGAGACCTAGTAAACAAGGGGTTTTACTTTTATAATAAGTTTTGTGTAGCCATACAAGGTTTAAATTACTAAGGCTCCTACTACTACTCGGGAGTCGGGATCAGCAGTAAATGATAATGGATTGTTGGCAATCCGCTAACAACGGGGCATACTTTAGGAATCAGCCACCATATTCTGTTGTTGCCCAACTTCCTGTTATCGTCAACACGGAGAAGAAAAAGACGTAAGCTTCCGAGTCCATCCCCTTACCGAAATCATTTGAAATACTTTGGTAGAGAAACAGGAGTGACGTCGAGCGTGCTTCACAGACGCGATTCCTTCAAGGCCGCGTAGAGGAGCAGCTTGCACAGCAGCAGAGATAAATTAGTAGTACTGCTTACGGATGATTAGGCGGAGCAGAGTAGTACCAACATTTTCCCTGCACCAATCTGCCAGAGCCTGGTTCAGGTATGATGATTCACCAAGTCCTCTAATAAGAATGGTTCGCTAAGGATTCGCAGGTGTTAGTTAAAATTTCTCTATTCTTGTCAATAGGGCTATTGAAGCCCTACATCAATTGTACAGTAGCATTTAGTGCTTTTCTTGCCCCTTCCATCTGCTGGCCCACCAAGCTCGTAATCTCGGCAATGACTGGGTCGAAAAGGCTTTGCATATCGTTGCTACAAATTCATCAGATCCTCGTTCTCCATTCGGCGAGGGGCTTACTATGAAAGTTTCACAGTTCTATCTTCCGGATCATAATATTCAGATTCTGGAACATCGAGATTAATAGGGCATGGCAGTCAGAAAAGCTCAGATTGGTGTACTCACACCGACGCGAAGTTCATCGAAAGTTAGGTAAGGCCGTACCTGCGTGATTGTGTATGTGGTTATGTCAACAGTCCTACTGCCACAATCGGATATGAGGATGTCATTTTTCTAAATGGTTCAGTAACTTCTATCGTCAGATACATAGGCGTACGAATTACCTTGATGGAATTCAAAGCATTTGACTTGTCATACTTTTTCAAAGTTGCAATAGCCGCGGCTTCTAGTTCGGCGATGGTGAAAACCTCGTCTTTTGGTTTGTGACCGAAGCCCAGTATTTCTGGCAGCTTTGAGAGTGGCAGCTTTTGCTTCATCCGACCAAATAGCTGGCAGTGTGATCTGCATCACGAAGTATTTCAGCAGCCATCCGCCTTCTCGACCCCGCATGTTGGACTGGTTGGATCTTTCACGGGCCGTCAGTATTTCATCAATCCAACCCGCCGTTCGGTTGCGGAGTGTTTGAGTAAGCGCTTGGCTATGTCTAGTTGGCCGAAATAATGTCACCGAAGGATGCTCACGGCTAGCGGCTCTAGCTGTCAAATGCAGTACGCACAATACCCAATCCCTTGATCGTGATACTCACTCCATACTTTTGCAAGATCATAAAACTTATATTGTCCACATTTAGGAGACAGGCGAGCACTCAGAAGCAAGACACATTATCTCGCTGCGGCAAACCAGGTGCTAATTCAAAGGCTGCCTCTGCAAAAGGTCTTCAAACTCGAACCAGCAAGATCATCGCACTTTGCAGAAAACTGGCGGAAAAAATCTTCCATCGTTTAACCAGATAATGAAAGCTCGATCCAAGCCATCCCAAACCATGAAGAATGCATCCGTTGCCAACACTTCAGCTGCAGATATCGACGAATGCGAAGGCGGGCAGTTTCCATCACAGGTCCGAAACTCAAAGCAGATGGCATCAGTACAGAAGTATACCAGATTTGGTGTCTACTTTCATGTGCGCTGCAACTTAGGAGCTGACGCCATACTTTCCTAGCTGGCAACGATTCTCCTAGTCTCGGCTGTGGGAAGGCGGTATGTAGATATATTTTCGGTAGGAAATCCGACTCGGGGAGTACAAACTTGGAACGACACCTAAAGCGACACAGATCTAGCCTTTTTGGGCAATCCTCAGAGCAGCTACAAGCAAAAGGTGGTATGGCCAAACAAATATCAGAGGGCGAAACAGCTCAGGTGGCGAAATTAACGTAGAGATTCAATCAAGAGATGAAGCAGGAGGAAGCAGAATGGCAAGTAAAGGAAAGGCAACTCGGGGATCAACTTGGGCTTTTTGCAAAGCCAAATTCTAGGTCTGGAAAATTGGATCGAGCAGATTCAAGGTGAGCTGGAACATCGCACTCGCATATTGGAAGCCAAGGTCCAGGAAGCTAAGTCCGAAAAGGAAGGGTTTGAAGCTGAATATAACTTGTTCTTTCGCCAAAAACAAGAAGGGAAATTCAAGGAGATGGAATCTTGACTTCCCGTTGAGGGAAGCAAAGTTATCTGTGATCTCGATAGGCTCAAGAGGGATATGAGGGCCTTCGAAAAGATAATGTCGACGAATGACAGGCCCGTCTTTCAGCGACTTGACGAAGCTGACCCTGTGGCTCTGATGAATGACCTTGCAGAAGTCTGCGTGTTGACAAATGACGAACTTCTAGAAGGACTAACCTCTTCGAAATCGCCTGCACTTCTTCTGAACGCCCTACTCGCCCACCATATGTATACGACCTTATTTAAAAATCCATTCTTCTTTCTGGGGAACGGGCTCGGGAATGTTCTTCCTAAGTCAGGGCTGGATAGCCTACTAAACGAAATATACAGCCGCACGCAAAAAGGTAAGTGTGTTTGGGACTTTGGGAGATGGTGAAAAACAACTAACGGAAGCAATACAGCAAACCAAGAAGCTGCTCATATCTGGCGCTCTCAAACACTAAGGCTCTTACTACCTGCGCTGAGAAATGGTACAACAAGTCAAGGAGACGACCTGCATCGTTGGACGTCTGAATTGATTTCCAAGGTTGCAAGCCTGCAAGCCGCACATGTCTTGGAAGGTCCAGCTCGACATCTGATCTGCGACGAAGCCAAAGCCAGCTCTGGTAGCAAAATTCAAAGTATATACCAAATGGCAGCTAATATTTCTTACTTGATGTGGACGAAAAGGTCAACTATGAGGTGTTACACTTTGAAACATCTAGACCAGCTGGCTTTTAACCCAGAGAGTAACGATCTCATTCCGCATTCTTCGGTGAAATTCGAGCAATTTGAGGACATACTCGGAGGCAAACCCATTGGCCTGATCGTACATCCACTTTTGCAGCCATACGGGACAAATGAGGCCAAGTATTATGACCAAGGATCGGTCTGGGCACCTGCAGGGGTGTGGCTCGATAGCAGAAAACCAACTCCTTGATGTAGTTGTCCGAGAGTCGATTGGAGGCAGGAAAGGATGTAAGCACAGATTATATAGCACTTGCTAACGAGAAATTGAAGACTATACAGCAAGACGACGTTGCCTAGATTCGAGATTCGCACCTCACATGGTCGCGCTGGAAAAGAATTTCCGCTCTGCAAAAAAGCTTAAGGAGCTCAGCGTCCCAATCTCACAGACTTGCCGTCAAATCCCATGATCACGTCCAACCCAGGCGGGCTTTCTAACTTAACGCCCGTTTCTGCGTGCTTTTTCGGAGGTGAGTACAGTAAGAGTTCGAGGGAGGAGAGCGGGAGTGGATATAGCCCTCTCCTCTCACGTGCCAACCCCTCGCTACAGTATTCGCATAAAGATCCACTTTGAATCACATGACACAACTTTCTCAACCATGCCTATCCGATGCTGCGCACTGTACTGTGCCACATGGGCGATGTACTTGTATCCTGGTACTGTAAGCTCCGACTGTTGTGCCTTGAAATTTGTAGCCCATCTACAATACAGTAAGCATACCCTTTCTTACCTTTTATAGTACTGTACTGTACATTAGTCAGTTTTATGCATTGGTTGAGCAGAAGAAAGAGGATATGGCACTCGGCTCGTACCGAGTACCTAATTGTGGGATACTAAATAACTTTGGACCCCAATACCTTCGTCCTGTACTGTACGGTAGAAGGGATGGCTGATTCTATCCACAGAAGCGGTGCGTGCACGCCCCAAGTGGCACAGTGCTCAGTGGCACCACATACCTTCCTTTTCCGGACGATCTCAACCTCAATCGTTCAGATACCCATGAATTTGGAAGTGGCGAAGCAGGGGCGGCATTCTCAAAAGGGAATCCGTTGTCAGCTTCCATGCAACGTCAAAGAATCGCATTTTAGCCTGGCACGGTTAAAGGAAATTACTTGCTTGGAGGAACAGACTCATGAGGTTATAACCCTACAATCATGCGATTTTGTACTTCGCCATGTTTTGCTATAACATTACAACATAGCTATTCGCTATGAAGATGCTGTTTCTATTCCTATTTCTTCTTCTCCCTACAGCGCGATCTCAAGCGATCTATCAAACCAGCCCGATATCCGATAGCAGTTTTCCGACCACTTCCTCGACCTCCTCATCATTGTCAAGTACCAGCACATCCAGCTCAGTCCGAACAACATCCAGCACACCAACTTCTATCACACCAGCTTCCAGCACATCGACTTCCCTCCCATCGACTTCCCTCCCATCAACTTCCCCCCCATCAACTCCCCTCCCATCAACTTCCAGCGAGACAACGTCAAGCATATCCTCGACTTCCTCCACACAGCCAGCCACAAGCGAAAATAACGTCACACAAGCAACGCAACCTCCCTGTGACTCGCGATGGGGACGAAATTGCGACAGACTTCCCGAACAACCATGGTACTATGGACTCGCTCCAGTGGACGTAGTCTTGAACCAGCAAGAACCAGTGAATTTCGTGAACTCATATGGTTTGTCAAATTCCGGTTATTTTGTCCCTTTTTGAGAGCTGTAGAGATCTGGGAGAACCGAGGGAGAGCCATGAGACTGGCCTTCGAGGAGCACCTTCTTGATTCTTTATCTGCCCGGCTCTTGCAATTCGGATACCTTAGGGAATCATATGCTAACTCAATGATCAGTCGGTCCATGGTCCACCGACATCCCTACAGACGTCTATCCCACCTGTGTATCAAACTTTGAGCAGTCACTTGCAAACTACAAGGCTTCTGCTCCCCTAAGCTATGGCCCCCATGTGCCAGCTACCTCAGGCTTCACGACTTTCCCCGCATACACGACTACTGTTGATGCGTCGAAAGCAACGTACACATCTGCCTACGATCCTGTTACCACTACTTTTAACTATGCAGGATATACTGCTGCCAATTATGCCAACAGTTTTGTGTTTTCAGCAGCATCGCCGTGTTGTAGCCGTTGCTGTATCACTGGTGGGGATATTCAGATCATGTACTGGGACGCACAAACAGCGGGAACGAATCACAACATGACGACGATGGTCAACAAGGACGGGTTCACATTGTAAGCTCCTTGTAGCAATTTATGCACTCACTCGGCATCTGACACATCTTCAGCACCTCTCCATCCATCTATGTGGCACTTCAGACACTGTCTGCAACCGATCTTTGCAGTCAGATAGGCTCAGCAATCGACAAGGCCACCACAATAGCATTTGCGCCAGATGACCTGTCTACTGAGATTGGGCTTACCTGGAATTCTGCGCTGAGTTACACAGAGCATAAGCTTTGGTGGCAGCCGTCTACCTTTGAGCAAGCAACCTGGGGAACGTAAGTGGAAATTTCAGACGCCCGAGAACCTTACATACTAAATAAAGCTTTCCACAGAGCAAGTTGCGGTAATCTCACGACTGTAACAAGCATTGCGTATTGGCCCGAGACACCTGGAGGCTACACGCTCACCTACGATCCCTGTAGGCCGTATATCTCAGTCCCAACCGAGCTCTACAAAATTGAGCCAATGTGGACGAGCTGTAAGAGGCACATAGACTTAGTGCTATTTGATCCTCCCTACGTCCTTTCTCTGGGGACCGGGCTCAGCCCCGTCGCAACGCAAGTTCAGCTACCACAAGCAGTTCAGGCACAGCCAACGACACTTGCTGCACCTGGTCCCGGGGTAGCCCCAGGTCCAGGTCCAACTACCGCCGCTGGAGTTGTGAACCCGACGCCGACTGCTGTTGCGGATCTGCTCAACAGTGGAACATCGGGTACTGATGGTCAAGTCCAAGCAGCGCCTACTAATCCTGCATCCGGCGGGCAACAACCGAACTCCCCGCCTCCTACATCCCAGGCAAATACAAACGGGCAACCTCAATACCAACCCCAAAGCCAACCAGATCCGCAAAACCAAGATCCCAATCCTCAAAACCAACCCCAAAGCCAACCAGATCCGCAAAACCAAGATCCCAATTCTCAGAACCAAGACCCCAATCCCGCCTCACAACCACCCGACCCTGGTGGCAGTCTCGCTGGCTCAAGCATCGGCATCGGCACTGTCCTAATCTTCTCCCAAACCCTTACCGCAGGCGGTGCCGTCACTATAGGTGGAACTACAATCTCTCTCGCGCCCGGCGGCTCTTCAGTCGTTATTGATGGGACTACAGAACCCGTCTCCGCTATCCTATTCGCTACTGGTGGAGGTGGAGGTGGAAAGCCTTCTGTTGTCGTGGGCGGGACGACGTTACCGACATCTGCATTGTTGGGAACGCCGACCCAGGAATTTCAGGTTGTGGGCTCGCAGACTTTGGTTGCTGGTGGGCCGGCTATCACCGTTTCTGGGACGGTGGTGTCGCTGCAGCCTGGTAGAAGCAGTGTTGTGGTTGCTGGAACGAATGGGGTGAGCACTACGAAGCCACTTACCGCTTTCCTGGGCAGTACGACGACAGTTGTGAAGCCTCCAGGGCTTGGAGGAGTTATTGCGACGATGGGCGGGTTTGTTAGCGGAAGTGGAAGTGGAAGTGGAAGTGGAAGTGGAAGTGGAAGTGGAAGTGGAGGCGCCGAGACGAGTTCGCCTGTGCACACCGGGACGGGAGTGAATGGGGCAGTATCTGAAGCAGTCGCAATCAAAGTAATGAGCAGCTTACAGGCTTTAGGGGTTATGTGTGGTGTAGTGGCGTGGTTTGGTTGGTAATGTTGGGGTTTATGGGCTTGGATATTCGAACTTCGGCAAGCTCCTGACTACTTCGTTCCAAATTGGCAGGAGTTAATTGTATATATTTCCAAGCATCAATTCGTAATAAAAAAGAGCTCTTGAAGATTAGCAAATGTAATCACGTCGTATTTACAGACTGAGCGTCAAGCAGAATGACACGACGAGCCTCTGTGTACAGCGTTCAGAGCCCTATACTATAGCCCGTCTCACGGAGTGGAGCACTTACTTCCACTGAAACACGAGGATTGAGTAGTCACATTAGCTCTTATTCCTTTTTTGCCAGAAAACGCGTTTATCGTATCCATTTCATCTGAATTTCTATTGCTCTACGAAGTATCGTTCAGCTGCACCTCACCCACTTACGTAAGCTATGCACAGGCCTAACTCTAAAAACCGGGCTAATTACACATGTGCATTTTCGCCTGTCAAAAAGCAAAGCTCGTCAATACCTCTGACTATATATTCAAACAAGCAACGTACTGTCACATACGACCATAGATTGAGGAGAATTGGGCATCCCGTCCGCTCTGCCATACATAAGCCTCAAATCGGTGGATTAGTAGTTGGGTGGGTGACCACCAGCGAATACCCACTGTTGTATGTATTTTTTTGCTGGTTTTTCGAGTGTTGTCACGTAATTAATGGGCAATTGAAAATTAACCAAGAACCCAAAATTATTTTATCATGCTACGAATTTTATTACATATTACCAGAGAGTCGCAGAGACCTTCTTTTGGGCTTAAATTAAGCAACTAAGTAGAATAAGTATAGTTTTATATTCGCGACGTTTAATTTAGCTAGGAGGAGTAATTACATAGTTGGTGCATCGCGTTAAGGGTGCTATAGTGTTATAGAGAGTTATTTGTTTATTTAAGTGTATTTTAAGTGTTTAGTATTGCTTAATATTAGGTTGTTTATTAATTATACGAACCACTAGTGCTTATAAAAGCCATCTGAAGTTGACGGGAGGCTGAATAGTTTGAAATATTACGATATTGATATGTAAATACCTAGAAAATAATAGCGTTTATTTTGCTTTTACAAATATCTTCAAGATGCCCTTAAACTCTTTTACTTTCCCTTAACCTTATCTCTTTAGGAGACTTTACTTCGGCAAACTCCTTGCATGTTTCCTTCGACTTTCTTGACTCGATTCAGTGTCTTATAACAACTCTGGGTGTAGTCCATTCTTTTTCTCCGTTTGATGTGGACAAGAAAGCAGTAGGCGATGAGGGCAAGGCGAAAGTTGCACGGAGGGAAGCAGAGGTTGGTTAGGTACCATACACATATTGCTTATGGAGAAGGATGCAGAGACAGCTGATATTTCTGGAATGACAGGTGGTAATCAGTAAAAGAAAGGTGAGCCACATCGCGATGTATCGTGATGTAGTACTTGTATATTTACAAACCATCACATCACATCCCAAATAAGTGGTTTTTTGCTAGGAGGCACGTCATGGATTCACAACACAGCCTAATCTAAACCCTCTCCCACACCTTCCCATCCCTCGCCTGAAACTGCCTCCCGGATGGACACGTATCGTACACAAAATGATCGCATCTCCCTTCCCGGTCCTCATGTGTTGTATTGAGGTGTCGGCATGGGCCGAGCTCGAGATTCCTCCCCCTTTCTTGTGTGCGCGCTAGGAAGCACTGTTCTAGGATCGCGAGACGGCAGCGGCAGTCTGTGAAGGAGAGCCAGGTTGAGGTACACATTGTTCTTGGATTTGAAGATTTGGGCTGGGTCGTGTGAATGGAGTGATACTGGGCGTAATGCAGTGCTGGAGACAGGAGGGACGAGGGAGAGATTGGAATGGAACGCAATATATGGGGGTTGTGTTCTTATCAAGACAATGAAAGGTTGGGAGGAAGAAATTGGAAAGGGAAAATGGAGTCTATGTCTGGTGAAAGAAACCCAGAGCTGCACAGACTTGAAAGACAAAGGACGCCAAGCTAGTTTCATTGATTCATCTCTTGAGGTTCCAGCGGATGAATCGTCTGTTCTTTCTTTGGCTTGTCTAAAATTAATAGCTTGGAATAATAGCTTTGTGTTAAGACGAGGAAAAGGCTCAGGAAACAAAGAGTCTTAATAGGTACTTTGGCTTTAAGCATCTCAAACTCTATGCACATATCAATACCTCAAATCTTTTAGCTATAAGTCATGTTCCGTGTCCACTTTTGAACACTTTAAACCTATCTAGCTATAAAATTACGTTTGTATCGTTGCCCTGGCGCCTAATTTGCAGAAAGTCCCTTTTAATAGCGCAATAGAGTTCCTTTACCACAGCACCACCATAGAGATCTTATTACTCTTAATACTTATGAAAGGGCTGTATCCGAGCTTTAAGGCCTCACTAATACACGAAAAATTGCTATCAGCCCCGTAACTGCTCTGGCATATAAACTTATTCAAGGTCGCCACATGGGTCGGTACCTTTAATTAAAGCGATTAACGATTTTTTGGTAAGTGTGAAACGACCCCGCACGTCCCATAATAATTACCCGTACCTGTGGCTATTCAAAACCGCATTCGTCAGAAAATGCACGGTAACGTGACCTTCCAAGGCCCTCGTGACCGTCCATCAAAAAAATCGTTCCTTAGTATACAGGATGGGCAGATTTCATAGCGTTAGCAGGAACTATGTGGCGGATCTACGGCTTCTATAATCTGGAGCTGATTCTCCGTGACGGCGGTTTGGCTCTAATTATCCCTTTCTTTATTCATCCAACAATTTGTTTTCCTAATAGCTCGCCAGTGCGTTTGTATTTCCTTCTTCCTAACTTTTTCACTTGACTTCCTTCCGCCCAGTCCTTTCTGTTATTAGCTAGATTCATTAGTAGGAGTATATTTGATTTAAGCATTTCGCGCTGCGGCGTTTTGTGTGGTCTGCTGTATCGTTGTTCGTTGGCAGCAGGAGCTAGGCTCTGCCATTGGAACCTCTCTCCCTCTCTTTACTCTTCGCAGCAATATCCACGATGCTTTCCAGACCCCAATTTGGCAATAATAGACTGCTTGACTTGAGATGACTTCGTTACTTTTGATACCGCACCTGCGCGAGGCTCTGCTACTTGACCTGACCCTCCTTTAGCGACGTCTGTGTTACTATACGCCGCACAACCTTGAGTCCCCGATTTAATCGATTTCAAGTCATATCCAGTGCTGCTATGGCATATATGCTAGAACAATACTAAGATGGTTAGTCTATGAACTCTATACTCTTCTGTAACTAATGTCGTGGGCTTGAAGCCTCTAAGACAGTTGTATCCTGACCCAAATACCGAGAGTACAGCAAGCAATGCAGCCAGAGTCGAGTATGTTATAGTTCGTTTAATTAGGCTAAGCTAACAATGTCTAGCATCATCGCCGTCCACGGCCTGAATCCTCGAAGCAAGAACGATCGCGACCACGCCTGGGATACATGGCGCAAACCTTCCGGTCCCCAAGGACGCCTCTGGCTCCGCGACGACCTGCCTCAGCACGTCCCCGAATCGCGCATCTTTCTCTACGAGTATAACTCCACATCGTTCTATGGGAATGATAGGGATACATTCACAGGCAAAGCAAGCGAATTCCTCGAGGCTATAAGAATAGAGAGAGATGGCATGGAGTCGCGGCCGATTCTGCTTTTGGGTCACAGCATGGGTGGGCTACTAATCAAGCAAGCGTTGATTAACGCACATAATAACCCAAAATGCACGCCGATCAAAGATGCCACGACAGGGCTAGCATTCTTTGCCACACCACACCGTAGCGGGGACTAGAAGTTAGTGAGTGTCGGGGGTGTAGTGGCCAAGATTGCAACGTCTCTAGGGTTTCAGAAAGGCGATAATGTATTAGAGACGCTAGAGAGCGGGAACACCTTCTCAGACATTATGCAAGAACACTGGAGACAGCAGCTATTAAAGTACGATATTATCTCATTTTGGGGAGCTCTAGACAGTGTAAGTCTAGTTTTAGAATGAATTTTGCATATTAGCTAATCAGATTATGTATTAGATCGTGCCAGCGGAGAGTGCAAGATTTGGCATGCCTGGCAACCGCGAGAATATCGTGAAGTTAAACGCAGACCACAGCGGAGTGTGCAAATTCGGGTCGACCCTCGAGGATCAAGACAACTTTAAGCTGGTACGAGGCAATATCAAAGACCTCTATAAGAATGCTCTTAAGATCGGTGAGTTGAGTATTATTAGCTCTGTCCAGTAGTCGGGAGCAGAGAGTTGAATACATAGATAATGATAAGGGACTTGATGCCCGACTTGCTAAGTGGGAGGAAGATCGCGTTTAAGGACGAATATCGGGATATCAAACCTATAGCGCACTTGAATTTCCTTGATCTCATTCTTGAGTTGTCGACATTTGCTCAAATAAATTGTATAGCTTAATCATTGGGTTGTTACTGATACTTTACATGTGGAAGTGACCAATCAATGGAAAGCAGCCAGTCAAGAGTGTCGAACCATTGCAGATTGGCTCACACCAATTGACTATGGTCATCAGCACAGTGACTACCTCAAGAGTCGACAACCAGGAACCGGCCAGTGGCTTTTAGACTCACCAAAGTTCCATGCATGGTTAGAGATGGATGAGCAAACGTTATTCTGTTCAGGAATTTTTGGAGCGGGGAAGACGATTCTCACGTCAATTGTCGTTGATCACATCTATTCCAAATGCGAAATAGATCCAAGTATTGGCATCGCGTATATTTATTGCAACTTCCAGCGCAAAGACGAGCAGAAGATCGACGACTTACTAGCAAGCCTGCTAAAACAGTTCATCCAAGAGCGGTCCTCTGTACCGGATAGCGTACAAGCACTATACGACCAACACAAAGATAAACCGACCCTCACTTAACAAGATTTCAAAAACTTTAACTTCTGTTATTTCCTATTATCAAGGGCTTATATTATAGTTGATGCACTAGACGAATGTCAATTATCTAGCGGATGCCAGTCGACATTCCTATCGACTATCTTTAATATTCAATCCCAGACTGGAGCAAAAGTCTTTGCGACCTCGCGACCAATCCCAGGTATTAAGGAGTTATTCAAGGGATGTCTTTCACTTGAAATTCTTGCTAGCGACGAAGATATAGGGAAATATTTGAATGGTTATATGTCACAGCTCTCAATATTAGTCTTGAGGACGCCAGGGCTACAAGAGGAAATCACGAGGCAGATTGTGCAGGCCGTTGAGGGAATGTAGGTATCTTTATAATTCCAGAGACGAGATTATTTTGCTAATGCTGCGTAAGGTTTCTTTTAGCAAAGCTCTACCTCGGCTCACTCAAGGATAAAACAACAGTCAAGGCTGTGAAGACTGCATTGAAGCAGTTCCAGAAGAAATCGCAAGCGACTAGTGAAGATAAGAAACTTGAAGTTCTATCTTTGGCATATGAGCAAGCAATGAAAAGAATCAACGGGCAGCAGGCAGGCTTGCAGCTACTGGCCAATAAAGTGCTGTCATGGATCACGTGCGCAACGAGACCGCTTAGTACAACGGAACTCCAACACGCTATTGCAGTGTAGATAAACGAACCAGAGCTCGATAAAGACAATTTTACGGAAATCGAAGATATGGTCTCTGCATGTGCTGGATTAGTCACGATCGACGAGGAAAGTGGGGTTATTCGATTAGTTCACTATACAACTCAGGAATACCTCAAACTAACGCAAAGGGAATGGTTCCCAGATGCCCAAACTAACATTACAATAACCTGTGTTACATATCTCTCATTCAAAGAATTCGAGAGTGGAATTTACCAAAGCGACGAGGAGCTTGAACAACGTCTTCAATCAAACAAGTTTTACGACTACGCAGCTCACAACTGGGGACATCACGCTCGAGAGGCTTCGACTTTATGCCAAGGTGTTATAGAATTTCTTCAGAAACAAGAGCAAGTCGAAGCATGCAGTCAAATACTTACAGCTGTCAAGCTATGGTCGGGAGATGAAAATTACAGCCAAGATTTTTCAAAGCAAATGACTGGGCTTCACTTAGCGGCATACTTAGGAGTCAAGGACGCGGTACAATTCTTGCTTAGTAGTCAAAGCCCTGATCCAAAAGACAGCAATAGCCGGACACCGTTATACTTGGCCTCCTATAACGGCAACCTTGAGATTACCCAGCTACTCCTCGATAAGGGCGCTGATATCGAGGCCGCTGATAGGCTTGGTTACAAGCCACTACACCAGGCCTCTATTAATGGCCACCTCGAGGTCGCCCAGCTGCTCCTCGATAGAGGCGCCGACGTCAAGATGGCTAATAACGACGGCGAGACGCCGCTATACTGGGCCGCTGTCAACGGCCACCTCGAGCTCGCCCAGCTACTCCTCGATAAAGGCGCCGACGTCAATACAGTTAATAGAGATGGAGAGACGCCGCTATATCGGGCCTCTATTAACAGCCACATCGAGGTCGCCCGGCTTCTCGCTGACAATGGCGCCGATACCTATAGAGGCTAAGAATGGGAATAAAGCCACTGTTGAGCTCCTGATTGCTACGACTTCAATGCCAAGCGATAATTTCTCGATGTTATATGACGTCTGCGTTTTAGGTATCTCAGAGAAAGACGCCTTTTATTTTTGCAGTGTTTGTAATCATGGAGATCTGGATATTTACAAAAGAAGGGACATCGGGAACAAATACCTCACTGCCCGGTTGTATTTTGAGCGTCCTAACGTGCGAGACCAACAATATCTCAATATGACCCTGCTCACTGGCGTGAACTTTTGCAGCAATCATTTTTGCACACCCGAACAAATAATATCGCGCCTCAGTTCTCATTTCTTCCCACTCCTCTCTCTCGTGGTGGAGTACGTTTGCCAATCATTCTAATAGCTGGGCTTCTCGGTCCGCGAATAGTCCATGTAGTCAGGACAACTTGCAAAATCATTCACCTTTCTCCATCTCTGAAACTGCTATGCTATTATTTGTCCGAGAATCGCCAGCCTCTTTGATAACTGGGTCTGGAACCACTCTGAGCTCGCCTTCTTCACGAGCGAGGAAGGAGAGAACTAAATGCGACGTGGCAAGTCTAGATAGCTCGGCGTTGAGGTGAACAAAACACCTAATCAATATGTTTTGCGTGCTCAAGGGGTTTCATAAATACTCACACTCGCCGCTGGCAGTCTGATGAAGACTAGGGTCTGGGGTGTTCAAATCGCTTGAGGACAGTTGACGTTGCAAAGAGCCTAGCAAAGGAGCTCCTTGCGAATTGAAATCACGTTGTCAAATCTTTGAAGATAGACTTTGTCGAAATTTTAGATTCCATCTTATAGGTGTTGTGTGTTTGTTCTTTAAACCGAGGTTGCGGTATTGACTATAGAGATATCGGCCGACTGTGAAGGCAAGGAATATTTTGTAAAGAAGTTGGCTAATGAACGCAAGATGGTGTGTGTAAATGCGAAGACGAAGTGTATTTGTATTGGCGTAGTGGCGTGATCACCTTTAGCATTGGTATGTTCTGTAAAGTATGCCTCGCTATGTTGGTTTTTGAAAAGTACTCTCCTGAGGATTTAAGATCGACTATCATTTTTGTTTGGCAAACCCAGGTAGCTTGGGAGATTTTGTAATAAACTGAAACATGATAACTAGGTACGAAGTCTCGCTGAGAGGTTTATCATAAGAACGCAGCTCTTATTTATCATCGGTTTTGAGCTCGTGACGGTTTACTTTATTAGTCAGTGTTCAAGTGCCTTTGAGAGCCAGGATTGATGTGACTTGTCACTTGAGTGGATAGTTTTCAAATGGAGACTCCGATACAGAGCCCCTCACTTGCTCTGCACGAATTGAAATGGGAGGCATCGGATCTACAAATTTAAGCGAAACCTGAAGCGAGAAATAGGGGTTGTGGCCCCCACAGAGAATGAGGGTCGGAAAGTACAGTAGTGTGAAAGGGGATGAACTACGAGGTCCGAGGCCCTTAAGTACGGGCACCCATTGTGCCTTCCTCCGAAGCTACCCTCCACCACCTGTGAATTCCATCTGGGGCATGTTTAACTGTAAAGTTCACTGTATTACACTTCTATCACAGACACTTCTATCACAGACACTTCAGGAGTATGACATCTTACATTGGTTCATTTCGAAATTCAGTCCCTATCAATTCTGGTGTCAGATTTCCCTAAACAACAGGCTGAATCCTCACGTGGGAGACCTAATTCAGCCAAAAGATAAAAAGCAAATTAGTTCTGCAGAAAAGGTATTTCCCTCCCGAGAGCTTAAATAGTAATTCAAATTTGGAGGCGCCAGTACTGGCTACTTGGAATTTGGAACTCATGGCCCGCGAGTGGTTTGCATGGGAACTCGTAGAGGTCATCTATCCAGGGCTGTGGGCGGGGGAGGGATACCAGGGTAAGGTCCCAGGACCCAGAACTGTGTTGCTGTACCAGATTAACTAGCAATTTAAGGAATAGCAAGTAAAGGGACTTGAAAATATCATGACAGTAAGTGTTTGCCCACTTGATATGATCAGAACTTCAAAAGACAGGCATATTTCAATTTGGCAAACACAGCAATGACTCCGACCACCCCTTCTCCACCTTTTCTCATACTTTTTATACCTTGTGTACCGGGGCCCATCTTCCTCTGCAATAGCCCAGGCCTTACACTAACAGTCCCAAGAACACAAATCGTCGCCAATCCAACATCCGAGCTGATATCCAGACCTTCTCTGCACCGTCCTTCACCCTCGAAAACATAGTCCCAGGTTCTTCCCCGCCTTAGTATATCCTTCAAAGCGGTATTCAATACCCCCCTACCACCCACAAACCCGTCCTCAGAAACCATAAACATCTTTCATGGAGCAACAACAACTAACCGCGCGCTCGCCTCCATCTTCTGCATCTCTGCTTAATTGCAGTTCTTCACCGGCGACTTCACAACCCCATCCCCGCCAATCCTAACAGAACCTTCGCCCTCCTAATCAGCACCACTCCAGCCAAAGACCGGTCTACTAAGGGCCCTATTACTACGACTTGAAGTATTGATGAGGCTTCCTTGGAACTTATTGGGGGAATCCACTTTGGGGACAAGCAGAATTTGTCATGGATATGGACGCGGGTGAAATGGTGTCGGCGTCATTTGTGGATGATAAGCAGGGAGGCTATGAGGCTGTGAGGTTGCTGATGGATTTTGGTTCTCAAGTTCATGCGTTTCTGGGAGAGCATGAGGTAAGCATTGCGAGGGAGGCGGGGAAGAGGGGAGGATCGTGAGAGTGAAGTCTTTGGATTCAGCTCTACAAATATCTCTATTTAGGTATCTAAACACAAAGCGTTTATATTATGTCTTTATCATAAAGATCTGCATCTAGAGTTAGCATTCAGTGTCAGGGGAACTGAGCGGAGCAACATACCTGGTTCAGAGACGCAACATCCATACTAGCTAGGCGCTTCTGCGCAATATTCCTCGATCGTACAGCGTGTCGTCCTTGCATCATAATCGGTGTAGAAGTCCCACTCGTCGCTACCGCAGGTGTGCTTTCTTTCGTCGGAATTTGAGAAGAGGATTCGGACTCGGAGAGCTTGTCTTTCTTGTCTCGTTTTGACTTCTTCTTTCTGGGCTTGGACTCGGAAACCTCTTCAACCCCATTCGCCTTTGCTTTCTCCCCTTCCCGCTCCCTCTTCCCCCTCTTCTCCTTCTTCTTGCGTTTTCTAATTTCGGAGTCGGATGCGTTCAGGTCAGATTCTGCTTTCGATTTTTTCTCCTTCTTGTCTTTCTTGTCCTGCTTCTTAGACAGCTTGACCTCTTCCATCGCTACGGACACCTCGTCCTCACGCTCTAGTGTAACTTCGGATTTCCGCTTCGTCTTGGATTTTTTGACCTTTACAGCCACAATCTCTGGCTCTGCCTCCTCCATCACCTCCGCTTTCCGTTTCCTTGACCTCTTGACCTTTTCAATCGGTGCAGGCGCTTCCTCTTCCTCCTCAGATTCCGAACTTGAATCACACGAGTCACTACTATCCCCGGCCGCCAACTTCCTCAGTCTCTCCGCCTCCCCATCGATCAAATGCTGAATCTTATCACCAATCAAGAAGCCTCCCGGCACAAATCGAATACTGCCCCATCTCCTCTCCGTATAAATCGCCCTCTTGAGATCCTCCCTCGAATTCTGCTCCTTCTCAATTTCCAACTCATCCTTGCCATTCAGTCTGCCTAGAATATTCTTGAATGCATCCAGGCCCACACACTCTCCATGTCCTACCCCACTACCGATCTTCGCTCCGAGGCCGAGATTGTCGTCTTTGATTGAGACGCGGATGTGCGAGGCATTGGCTGCGGTGTGGAATTCAGCATGCGGTGCGTTCTTCGCGCCTAGGTAGGAGCCAGGTGTCCAGCCCTGGGATTTCATGATCTTATGGCCGAAGGAGTCGGTGTCGTTGGTCCATTTTGTGTTGTTAGGATCGTGTGCGAGCTTTGTGCGCCTATTAATTGGTTAGAACCATCAGCGTATGACTGGGAAGAATCTATACTTTTTGGGGCCTGCGAGTCCCATTTTTGCGGTTGTGGGAGAAATTTCTGGAGGGATCAAGAAAAAAAGGTTTTGGGGTTATTGTCAAGATTCAAAGTTTTAGTGGGGCCGACTCCAAATACTGCGCTAGTATGTGATTGGCCAGTCATCTCTTGATATATCTCCATGGATTTTCAACGTTCACTCCTATAATTTCTACACACTACAATATTAGACAAGACAATTACAACATCAACCGGACTCTGTTTTTCTCTTCTTTCTTCTCCCGCCTCCCCGAGGTCAACCGGAGATCCCCGAAGCCACCAAATTCAGAACGTCACAATGGCCCCTCTATCACGCCTAGGTCAGCCAGCAAACGAATTTGAGGAGGAACCCAGCTCTCAAGAAGCTGACTCAAAAGTTCTCAGTGTCGCTAGAAATATGGTCTCAACTGTATGTATTTCCTTCGGCAATTTCACGGCTCTGAATAAATATTGAGACCGGTTTTAGATCAAGAACCGACGTGAGGCGAGGAGAAAGGCTATTGAGGCGGATCATGACAAACGCGTCAAGGAAATTGGAGCAAGAATTGATGAGTTATTCAAGATTAGGAAGACTCGTGTGTAGGTCTCAAACCTTTTATTCTCCTGAACAAGAATTCCTATGGACCTGATGTCTCTGGTGTACACGGTCTGGTCCTTCCGCTCACTTTGGATAGGCTTCACTGAAACCTTGAGCGCGTTTCTCATGACTCACTCAAGTCCTTTAGTAGTGAATTTGACTAACATATTCCATCAGTACCAAGTCCCAGAAGGATCTTTGGACCAAACTCGCCGCTCTTAACAGAAAACGCGAAGCTCTCGAGTCGGACATCCTCTCCAGCATGAAGATCATCGAGCAACACACCTTGAACATATCCACCGAACTCAACGCTGTCTTTGAAGGCCGCATCGAGGACATCCAAGGCACCACTTCCCAATGAACCTAAAACCCTTCTATGGGTAAGTACTTACTCCCCTCGTTCCGATCTTCTCGCTAACCTAGCCAGAACAATTATATCTTGGAACATTGCTTTAAACAATAGCTACACATACTGATGAAGGAATGAATCACTTACCAACATGGCGTTACGGAATCGGGGGGATACCAGAGCTCATATTGCCGCTCAATTAGCACCACAATACACAATCATACAATCATACAACCATCTGACTTTTTTCTTTGAATTGCCCAGCCCTATGGTTCCAATACCCATCCCTTGCCCGTGAAACGCCAAACATGCACCGAAGATAGCCGGCCACTTATACATCAGAACCTTAGAATCCTCCCCTCTCTGGTCGCCACCACCCCGCTAGCTTTCCCATCTCCGCAATCCAGCCTCTAATCGTATCAACCACCAACTTGATCATCCCCTGTCTCTTGTTCTTGCCCTGTACCGACGCACCAGGCATACCAGGCTCCTCGCTACCAATTGTTGGTAGCACATTATCGCCTGCTGAGAGGGAAACGAAGAGGGAGAACGGGACGAGCCAGACGCAGAGGCCGAAGAAGGAGGCGATTTCGGTAAAGGTAGGAAGGTTGGAGGCGTCATAGCGGGAATGGGGGTTTGTGCCTAGGGTGTTGGCAGAGAAGAAATTGAACCAGAACCAGTGGTTTATGATGACGAGGCCTGTACACCACGTTAGCCTCCATTATCCATTATCCGGCTATCACTCAGGCCGGGTCTAAGGGAGGCTTACAGCATGAAGCAATGAACAGGGGGTCCGTAAGCTTCACAATAGGAAACTTCCTCATATTCCCGAGGTACACAGCATGTGAGGCAATGCTGAGAGCCCCCAATTTATACGGGAAGCCGTCAACGAGACAGAGGAACGCTTGCAGGCCAATGACCAGGTAGATCAGCCGCGTAAGTAGTTTCTTCGCAAAAACAGTGTGTTCCTCGACGAGTTCAGATAGGTAATACAGTCCCGAAGCTATGTTCTACGTGAGCATGCGCCTTTCGATTGCCAAACTTGAGGTGGAGTGAGGGAAAGCATACCTATGGCGAGGGTCAAGAACCCAAAGCCCAGACTGAGACCTAGATACCCGACAAGTGGTAATACCCACATGATGAGATTGAATGGGTTATGAAAGTCGCATATTCAGGAGAGGAGGATATATAAAAAATGAGGAAAGGGGTAGCGACGAGTTATTGATGCGTGTTCCTAAATGCTTACCTCACCGCCCGATTCTGCCGTTGTGTCTAAACTTCCCCACCAAAAAAGTTCGTGCCGGAAATGAAATCAGACGACAGCTAAGGAGGGGAATTTAGATTCCGAGCGCAAACAACTCTTAACGTCCAAATTAATTCAAAACAACGGTCGCAATTACATGAAATAATATCTACCCATCTGCGAAGGCAGAATACTACCGCAATCATGTCACGCCCCGAAGATACCCTGTAAGTCCCCCCTCCAATGCACAATAAATATATTCTAATAAAGGGACCAGTCCCCCAGATCTCCACTATAACGACACTGAAGCTCGAAAGTACACCACGTCTTCCCGAATCCAAAATATCCAAGCCTCAATGACCAACCGCGCGCTCGAGCTGCTCGACCTCCCCTCCCCCTCCCTCATCCTCGACATCGGCTGCGGCTCCGGCCTCTCAGGCGAGATCCTCTCCTCCATCGACCCCTCGGAAGGCGGACCCCATGTCTGGGTCGGAATGGACATCTCCGCTTCGATGCTGGATATTGCGTTACAGAGGGATGTCGAGGGAGATCTGATGTTGGCGGACATTGGGCAGGGCGTGCCGTTTAGGGCAGGTAGTTTTGATGCGGCGATTTCGATTAGTGCGATTCAGTGGCTGTGTAATGCGGATAGCAGTGAGGTTTCGTCGACGGGGAGGTTGAGCAGGTTTTTTAATGGGCTATACGCTAGTCTAAAGCGTGGGGGAAGAGCTGTCTGTCAATTCTACCCGAAGAACGAGCAACAAAGGACGATGATCACTGGAGCAGCTATCAAAGCTGGTTTTGGCGCGGGTATTCTGGAGGACGATCCAGGAACCAAGAATAGTAAATTGTATTTGGCGTTGACGGTTGGAGGATCAACGGGCGAGGGTGCTGGAGGAGATATTACGGGGGTGGTGAAGGGGATGGAGGGTGTGGATGTGTTAGATGCAAGGAGGAAACATAAGGAGAAAGGGAGAGCAGTCAAGAAGGGGAGTAAACAGTGGATTTTGAGTAAGAAGGAGCAGATGGAGCGGAAGGGAAAGGTGATCAAGAATTCGTCGAAGTATACGGGCAGAAAGAGACATATCACGTTCTAGCAAGGTGGGAAGAATGCATTGCATGGCATATGGTAGACTAACGAATTACGAATTTGGCATTGGGTGCTTGTAAAAACAAGACACTCTACTCGGTTTTTCTTGACGAATCATGTCTGAGCTCTGATATGTTGTCTTAAGGTGTAGGGTCAAGTAGAACGACTTTGCCCGTTAGTAAGACTTCGTTGTTACATTATATCTTTGATTCCTGGGCATCTGAGCTGCCTGAATTAGTTGACCGTTTAAGCTTCTTACTTAATACATGATCAGAGGACGATGTTCCCGAGCTCTATAAGTCGGTTCCAGACGCGGTAGATAGACAAGAACTATCTACATAATTACGAGGAACCTTACTCATCTAATCAACACAAAAAAAAATATCCTTGCTTAAATGGTGTAAAACCCTGCAATTTTTTATGTGTATCAGCTAAGTGGCTCGCTCAAACTTATGTCCTAGTACTGTACTAGATTCAATTTTCGATTTTTGCTTTGATAACCATCTTAATCAACGGTAGTGGTTCATTTTTAGTTAGCTGGGGTCAATTCACAGTAGTAGTTTGGAATAGTAGATACGCATTCTCCGCAATTCTATCAAACTGACCCTTTTTTGATCTTGACCAAATGCGCTTGCGGCTTGAGCAGTTTCCTGTATGGAAATATGAGCACCACGCACGCAGCCTTCGGATGGTAACGAGTAGTTGTCTTCGAAGTTTCCACACCCTTCGAGAAGGCGCAAGTCCTACGTAGTTATTCGCTCTGTGGTTTGGATTATTTTTCCCGTCATCCACTTGAAAGGCCCAGAAGAACACCGAGGATTCGAGGGGGTCGCATAATTTCACTGCCATGCACGACCCAATCAATACAAGCGAAGGGGTCCCTATAAAGAAGGGAGCCATCACCCCCTCCCAACTATACTCATCTTCCTTCACCAACCGCGGACACTCTCAACTACACACATCTACTACACTATCGCACCACCAGCAACTCCACGCACACTTTCAACACCCAGCAACATCTCCTCGTCCAGACGCACACTGCTAGAATGCGTTTCTCACTCCTTCCCCTCCTCGCGCTCGTAGCAACACCCGTCATGGCCGGCCCTGCTGCCTACGGTATCTGTCAGGCCGGATGCGCCATCGTTGTGATGGCCTGCTACACAGCAGCTGGAGCAACATGGGGAGCTACACTTGGAGCTACGGCTCCTGCTACTGTTGTCGGCTGCAATGCAGCTTTTGGCACTTGCTCTGCGGCATGCAGTGTTGCTGTTGGCTTGCCTACTCCTTGATTTCGTCGAACCCGTCTTCATACAAAGACTTTTGCTGGCTTTGGTGGAAGAGGCCGAGTGGGAATGAGGGTTGTTCCTGGATTGTCTGGTTTTGGAGTTGGTTTCCCCGCACTTTGAGGCTTTGAGCTGGGTTTGTGGTGGCTTAGCAGGTTCCGTATTCTAGAAACACAAATATCTCGACCTGTCGGCGACTTGATCATTACTGAATCATTCCGTTGCTGTCCTAATTGCGCCCGAATTTGAGATATTACTTGGCCTCCCTTCTATTCGCAGCCTTTGAATTCTCTCGTATGCAATTGCAGAAGAATTGTCATCAGGGACTAAATCTCAAAACCTTTGACTATTTTTTGTTTCGACCTCCACAATTTCCCATCAGCAAAACCTGATTCCAACTGGTATCTTCATATGCATCAACGAGATATACTCATAGTTCGGCATTTGACCTTCTCTCTCCGGTGTAACCCCAACATATTCAACATCAGCCAACGGTACTTGAAGTACTTCATCTCTCTGCCCCGGAAACGCCATAATCGTACCTCGAAAATAATCGGGCAAAGGATCTCTTCCATCAACATCGTTAGTACTGATGCCGGGGTAATCTTAGCATATCGTTAGACACTTAAGATTGTTGAGCAGTTGTTACTGTAAGAGGCCATTCCATAGCAACCCAAGAATCCCGATAAGAACAGTGATTGCGGCTGATAGGATCGCGAGGCCGTAAGTAAGCCAGAGCTTGTCTGCTTTAGAAGTATATTTTTCGATCACACATTTGGTCTGTTGAATAATTAGTTTTAGTGAAGGAATTCAGTTGACCGCATTTTAAATGTGGTTTAAAATCGGGCAAATAATAACTGCATTAGAGCGGAGGACATATGACTGATGGTGATGTTCTGGAATAAGTCCTCCAACGTGGCCTTCAAAGTTGTCAGACGAGCTAGAGCTGATAACTGAAAGCCTATTCCACCAACCAAGTGTTCCTGCGAGGGCCTATTAAAAAAGAGTTAACGTGCACACCCCGTGACGAGACAAACCATTGGTACTTTAAATTCAATTGATTCCAAATTTCTGAATCTATCGGAAATCCCGTATTCGTAGTATAACAGGACCCCTCGACCTATAGTACAACCACGAGATCTTTACGTCTTCCAAACTCATATAACAGATTCAGCTCGGTTTCCGAGCCTCCCTATAATGCCGAGAAGTTATTGTCAGCCTTATGGTAGACGTTACGCCCTGTGTCATGCGACGTCGCACGTTCACGCGAAGAGATATGAGCAACCATTATGGAATAGAAAGACGAGTCGGGAAAAGAAGAAAGCGCGCAGCAATATATTACCCGTCCCCACTCTAATATAATAGAATACCACGGGACATTAATTATATACCCCTATTCTAGCTCATTTGACC
>JAPZPB010000134.1:0-88046 GCA_037952635.1 Bryoglossum gracile | reverse complement strand
TTGCCTATACTGGGCTGACTGATCACTGACTGACTGACTTATTGGGCACTCTGGTGGTGGTCATCGATGATTCATGAGATTGAGAGAACCCATCCCATCTAGCTGGGATTTGCGGCTGCAGATGTTAGAGGCGCTAGGATAAGAGCCGAGGTTGGAGTAGACAGACAAGTATGGACCCCTAGGCCAGATTGGGTTGGACAACTTCAACGCTATCTCAAGAAATAAGAATGTAGTAAAACGCGTATTAGAAGTTACACTGCTTAAATTAAGATTGTAACTGAAGTTGCCATTTTTAGTAGCGCGCGGAATAGTTTATTTAGCTTCCTGATCAACTAGTTATAAATAATATACTTTACAAAGTAATCCTACTTCTTGAAGAAATCAATCTCGACGGAGTGGCCCCCCGGGAAGACCTGCGGAGCGTCATTGGCTCTCTATATATGGGAATATACCGAACTAAGAAAACGAGAATAGCGAATTTAAGAAGAAGCAGAAGCAATGAAATTCTGGAGGGAGAATCTATGAGAGTAAGTAATAAGTAATGGAGAGCCAATCAACCAACCAATAAGTTGTCTGGCCAAATGTTAGACTTGCCGATCCTGCACCTTCCTAGTCTATTACCGCTGTAGTGTGCTGGTCCCTGGTGATTGATTTAAGATTCGATACAATCATGCTTCGGAGGGACCAAGAATTATGCACTGGAGATACTGTAAGAAGATCGCTAAAACAACAAGTTCTCCTTCTCTGCAGTGTGCAGTGTGCACTTTTGTTGACCTAGGCTGCTGGATAAAAGCTCGCGATTGCTAATTATTCCTAGTAATTCGGCCGCACAAAACAAGTTTCTAAAGTCTTCAAGTTCAACAAAGAGATATACCCGAACGAACCGAATCAAAAAATAAAGTTCCCGTAAATACATGTCCTGACCACCAATGTATAGTAACTCGGCGAAAGTCTAAGCCACTTGCTCTACTTGCACTAAAAAACAAGCTAAACACTTGACAATTCTAACTGTATGCACTAGATTTAATGCTAATTTTGTAGGTAAAATATTTTTACTCAAATAACTTCACAATTTTTTCTTTTCGGATTAAATTAATATCTTAAGATTCAAAGGTATTAAAAGGTAAATGGGCAAGAATAACGAATTCTTGATTTTACACCAAAACTCGCTTAAAAATAGCCGAAAACCCTATGTATTAATAAGCATTTTAATATCATTTAAAGAAGCCAAAGGCTTGGAGCTATAATAATAGGGTTAATTTAGAGTAATTAAGAATTTCAGTTAGCTGGAAAAAAAGAAAGAGGGATAAGCGTAGGCCAGAGACTGGAAGGGGCTTCGACTTTCGCCCAAACATGCCACCAGATTACAACCACATGGCACGTTGAGTGCAAAGCTCATTCAACCCCAACTTTACAAGGCCCAAAAGCCAGATTAATATCAGACACACACCTCCTATTTACCAACTCCAGCAGTCTGAACACAAGAGGGAAATTCTAAGGCCTGATCCAGCCTAGTCTAAAAATTGCTCCTTGGCCTCTAGCAAGGCGCACAGCGACATCACAACAATAACTTCATTGATTTCCCCCCAGTCGAGGACCAATAATCCTTCTCGTTCAAAATTTTGCTGAATGTGCATACCGAGCCACTTCCCTCTTCACCAGCTCTGTCCCCTTCGCATCCAGAACAACCTGATGCACAAATCAGTTCTAGCATTTCGAAAGCTTCTCTCAGGTCAAGGGGGTAGAAATAAGAGAATACCTTGTAGAGAACTCTCTGATGAGCTTTCAGAGGATCGGGTTGCCAGAAGAACCTGACGCCGTGTTTGATGAAGCATGATGCATGCTTCTCTTGAAGTTGCTTTCCATTTGCCGCCTCTCCCTCTCCATCAACCACATTCTTGATCGTCAAAACACACGCCACCCCCTCAGCCCGGGGAAACACAACCTTGATGCTCCCAGCCCCCTTCCCAAAGCTCAATATTTTGTTTTTCCACTCTCCGATCTCATCGCCCTCGGGACCCGGACAATCAGGTGAGTTCCGAGAATGTTGTGTTTTTTCAATATGTAGCTGGTTTCGGGAGTCAGGCTGATTAAATGTGCAAGTTGGAGGTCCTCTTGAGGCGACCCTACTCTGGATTTTGGGCGTTTTTGGGATCTTGGCAGGCGGGAGCACGCAGAGTGAGTGGAGTGCCAAGTATTCGACCTGGTATGTGCATGCCGAGCCACTGCTTATTATAAACGATGATTTGCTACCAGGTCGAATAACTTTGGCACTGTTAATAAGGCTAAGGCATTCAAGTGTCGTGGAAAGTTGGTGTTGGGTCTGCATCCCCTGCAACTCCGAGCTGCCAGCAGCCCGGAACTACAGTATTTGGCGGCGTCGCTTGATCTAATGTTTCCTGCAGGTCATTTCAATGTCACAACTCTTACCTTTCTATTCTCTACTTCCATTAAATTCTGGAGAAAATCGAGGATCAATTACGAATTACTTTTCACCATTAGGGGGTACTGCAAACTCCACGGAACGAGCAAGAAGTTTACCGAAAAGTAAGAAATGCGTAAGTTCTATTTTGCCCATATAAGGCTCAGTTAAGTCTAAGTAGTAACCGGTCCGACCAGTCTCCACAAGCGATACTATAGCTCTGGCTCTGGGCCTAGCTTCTATCGTCCTTGCTATTATTACAATTCTAGTCACTCGCCGGTCTTATACTCGTTAAGGTACGCATTCCACTTGCAAATTTATATATGATTGTGTACTAATTTGACCCGTTTTTAGTTTTCGATCTCGAACACCCTCCATACCTACCGGGCCTGATGTTAGAGGAACTGCGCTTGCAGAGGGGGTCGAACATTGAGCGACACTAGGCGGGACATTTGGCAAAGAGGAACACGATTGATAAAGAAAAGCATGCAACAGAGGGAGGAATACTTGGTACGCAGGAAGGCGATGGGAGAGCAAGAGCATGTAGCGGATAGCGAGAATAGAAATATAATGCAGACAATCACCCGCAGAGTTGGGAAGAAAGTGGGAAACTATAATGTCCCGGTCCTCGGGACCAGTCAAGGGAAAGGGATCAGGACTCGATATCGCGAGGCCTACTGCGGCTCGTCATGCATTTCGCTCGCCGCCCGATGACCAGAAGATTACTCTTCTATCTGTGCAGCTTCAAGATGAGTGCCTCTGCAACGCAAATGGAACAACACTGTTTATCGAGTATTGTCCCGGCTGCGGGATTGCCCGATGTAACGAGGTACTTCTTGCGATATTTAGCCAATACGACAAACTGGTGCGACGCGGGACTACCACAATTTCAACGACAAAATTCACCAAGCTCAAACCTAAAACAAACCACCGATTAAGAATCATGCCTCTATTGTATCTCCATACAGAATTCCTGCACCAGGATGCGCTCCGTCTGCAGGCCATTCCGTAACGAAACCAACCATGCACACGAACCCACCCAAGAGCCATAACATCATATCATCTCTCATCTAGCTCCAAGTCGTCTCATCATGAATACCGCTATGCCCAAGGGCCAGCAGCGTGCCGGCATGTAACCTGCATCTTACCAACCATCCCACCCAACAACTCCACGCCCCTCCCTCAGAGAGAGAAAACAACAATGTAGCGACATAAAATTTATAAAAGAGCCAGCTCAACCCATCTTCACATCCTCGTGGTCTTCGAGAATGATGTCAGTAGCCGGCTCCTCGACTTCTAGGCGCTCGTCGTCAGGGGTGATTTGGTATTCGGTCTGGCTAGTGAAGATATTGTTTTGGTGATAGGTCTCTTGATAGATATGAGCTTGCATGGCAACAGCCACTGCCTGCTCGTCTTCGTCAACATCAGGCACAATGCTGTGGTCAATGTAAGGCTCTCCATCCTCTTCGGCAACGGTGTCGTTGAACTCCTGGAGGCGGTCGGCCGACGACTCTGCACCGGCCGATGAGTTATTCTGGGCAATATCGCTGCGATCCTCATCAAAGCCATCATTATCCGAGCCAGTACCGGATACTAGCGCGCGATTATTGAAGCCAAGAATCTGGTCATGGATGCCGTTGAAATTCCAGTTGCTCGCAAATGCAGTCGACTTTGCGCTGTACGTTTGATCACTATCTCCAACATCGATACCTTCATCCTCATCCTCGTTCTCGATGCTTGTATGCAATCCGCCGTTCATCTCGACATCAGAGGTGAGCATAGGTGCAGCATCGTCTTCTTTCTCGTGGGCTTCGTAGGCAGGCAGTCCTTCAAGGGCCGAGGGATTTGTCGTCGTCATCTCCACGCCATCCTCCGAACCATGACCTCGACGGTGAACTGCTCCTACTCCTGTCAAAGCGCTCGACGACCCACGAAGGGAAGAGATTGCGGCGAGGCCCTGGTCTTCCCCCGACTCAGATACATCGTCACCTAGTGCATCAGGGGGAAAATCATAATTTCGGATGACTTCTGCTAATCTGGGTCCGCCGAGGGTCTCTTCAGAGCGGCGTCGGTAGAACAACAAGTAAGCACTTGCAGAGACGACTCTAGATATATCCTTTTGTTTCGATACGGAGGAGTCTATGATAGTTAGCGAAATTACTGTGAAACGTGATTTACATTACTCACCATTGTATTCATACCATTCGCCATCTATGAAATTCTTGGCAAAAGCTGTGTAGTGACCACCACCAAGTCCACCCCAGTGGTCATCGACAGCGAATAGATCATAAATATTAGGCTTGCCGTCTTCGCCTTCAACAACCCGAGAACTTAAGTCGAGGCCCTCGATGGGAAAATCGACATAAACGTCCAGCTTATCGCGTCGCATCCCGCTAGAACTAAAACGCTTCAGGTGCATGACGAGAATGTCAGGTGTCTTCCACAGCTCCATTTTCTTGCTGGCTCTGCGATGCTCTTTACAACGAGGGCAGTACCATGTGTCCATTTCCGACAGGATCTCCTCCTTAGCGAATTCAACTAAGCAATCGTCCAGAGTGATACCGTTCTTTCGTCGACGCAAACGGGCTTCTTGTTTAGCTTTGAGTTCAGGGTCTTCGAATGCGGGCATTCGAGACCAGGTTGGTTGACCACGCAACTCATCGGAGTCGCTTCCCTCATAAAAGGCTTCCCAGGCCTCTCTATGCCAGTCGACCACAATTCCTTCGCCAAGACGGATGAGCGGTCCATCATCTGTGGCATTATCTGGGGCATCTTCATCGTAATCGCTCATATCGGGAATCTTGCGTGTTGGTTGGATACCCTTTTTTGAGTAAGTCTTGATACGTTTGCCACGTCTCGTTTGACCTACTCTGACCCCAGATATTACTCTGGCCGCCGGGCGGACAGGAAGAGCCTAGTCTTCGGTCAGAGGGTCTTTTAAGTACTTCGTGGTGGAGATCAAGAAGGAGATATCTCAGAAGCAAGGTAGGGTGAAACTATAAGAAGTGGGCACTTACTCGAGATACTGGAACAGAAATGGGATCCTCATCTTCATCACTGCTTTCTTCAGTCATCCGCGTGTTGTTAGGTGGCTTGGAGAAGTCGTTGTCTACAAATCCATCATCGCTACTCTCCGAGCAAGTTCGGCCATTGTCATGCTCAAAGGGATTTCTTGGGTCTTCGCCAAAAGGTTCTGGAACCTGTGGAAGTCGTGACGAAAGGGACGGGTATACTTTATCATCGTCTACCGAGCTCCAGCCTGTCGGAATCATCTCCTTCGCGCCTGAGAAGTAGCCGAGCTCGAACATATTTTGCAAGCTGCCTTCCAAATAAGTCGTGGGATCAATGAATTTGGGACGCTGCTTTCTAAATGGCGAAGGTCGGACTGTCGTATTCGCATTGTTTTCGGGCAACGAAGAAGTACTGTTTGAGTCTTTCTTTGTCACATTTACAAGCTCGTCTTCGCCATCAATCGAGTTTGCAACAACCTTGCCGCCTCCGGAAGAGTCGGCGTCCGAGCCTGTGGTCAGAACCAAATCTGGATCGATACTATCTGAAACGCTCGCATCGCGATCATTGATCTCGTTAAACTCGGGCGACGTGGTGAAGGTTGCAACTTTTTCCAGGATCTTCCGTCTAATTGCCTCTTCGTCTCTTGCCTATAATCACGAAGTTAGCATGAACAGAGTACCTCAATGCATATAACTATCTTACCTCTTCAGGGGTGACGATGATGAAGTGTGGAGCTCCACTAACAGTCCAAGGCTTTCTATACCTTGATCGGTCGTTTTCAGGGGTGGCATGACGATGGAAGACAGGCACAAGCATTCGTTCGGCAGCAGGGCTATTCCAATCAGGTACTTCATCTTCTTCGGAGTCGCCGAAACCGCCGCCAAAGTTGAGCATCCCCTTTTTCAGGTTCTTCTTTTTCTTCGCCGGCCAGTTTGTAGGCTTTGCCTCGAGCTCGTAGACGGCGACTTTGTCGTTACTGGAGATGTCCTCGGACGCAGTAGCAGTATCATCGTAAATCTTGTAAAACTTATACTTAAACTCCTCGGCAACGAACAGTCTCTCTGATGGTACGCCAACACGTTGGCTCACGAAATCCTTCAATTGCCGAATGCTTCCATGCTTATCCATATCGACGACCATCACAACGGGCCTATCATTGAGAGGGAAGTAGAACACCTCGTGGTTCCAAGTGTTCTCAATTGGCAACGGAAGTGTCAAGTTATTGAAGGGGTCAAATGTGATGCTAACCTTGTCACATACCGGGCAAACGAGTGTTGACTTGTATAGGCCGGTAAAGAGGTCTGCAATAATAGAGTCATCCCGCTTCTTGGTGATTCCCCAAACAGTTTCGGCCATTTCTCGAATTGCCTCGGGATTATTGACCATTTCGTCAGTCGAGTCCGGTTTCTCGATGTACGGCTTTTTCGTAATTCTACTCAAATCTTCCTGAAGTCCATGGAGAAGGAAACCAACAAATTCTTGAGAGTCTTGCTGTCCGTAACCCGAGAAGGTTGGTGCAAATCGGCCAATGGTTGTCTTAAACTGACGAGGAGCAACGGATCCAGGTGTGGGCTCTTTGTAAATCTCTCGCAAAAGCTTCTCGTAAGATATAGCTATTTCACCATTCTTTCCAAGAGGGTTGTCTGTGTTCAACTCTTCCGCTGCCGTCCCACTTAAGAAGTACTTGGTAAGCTCTTCGACACTGCGAACACACTGCAGAGCAGAGTTCATGTAGCAAGTGTTTCCGAGATTACTGAGACCAACAGTGCCTGGGGTTTTACCTGACTTCTGGGTTCGGCCTCTAGTCATAGGACCTGAGGGGGCTGGACTGCTGCGACCGCTGTTATTCCGACTATCGGCCTGTCTGGCACCTGCTCGGGTAAGAGCCGTTGAAGTTGTCTTGTTGCCTATGAAAGTCGAAACGAAGTTGTCTCCACTAACGAGCTCGTCAATAACAAGCGTTTGATCTTCTCCCAAGCCAATTCTATTCAAATCAATCTTGCCGTTGTATTTTGCGTTGGCACTTAGATCGTCTGAATCAACCAGGAATCTGTGTTCGTCTCTTTTAAGACCCGTAGTGAAGTCGGGCACACTGAGGAGTAAGTGGGTCCACGAATCTTGTGGTTGACGAGGAGCGACAGCAGTGCCAGCAGCAGGTGAGCTTGGTCGTGAAGATGGCGGGGTCGCAGTATTGGTAGTAAGTAAAGATGGCTCAGCAGCTGGCTGGATTCTTGGTACTCGCCAAAGACGAATCTTCTTAGAGTGTTCCACCACCGCAGTAGTCTTGATTGTCTTCAACAAATCGACATATTTTGCAGACCTAGAGAAGACAAAAACAGGTGCTGGTGGGTGCTTTGCTTTGAGAACCTGACTGATATTGATTCCGTTGTTGTCCGCAAAAAGTCTATGAACTGTGAAGACTAATGGATAGAACTCAAATTGGAGATTCGCCGTGCCGTCCGGGTTCGTGTTATGTGCAGTTCGTTCGATAGCAACAGATCCCGGCATTAATCCATACCACTTAATAACAAGCTCCCAAGCATCTAAGGGAAAAAGGTCAAAGACATCTTGACCCAAGCCAGGCTTTAATTGTGCGAAATCCTTCCCATCGGTGGTGTGAATAATTTGCTGAATGAGGTCCGAATTATCAACAGGTCCGATTTCACCCACTGGCTCTAATTTCGATGTCTTCATAACTTCTGATCCTCGGCTGATTACACGCTGCAGCCATCTCTTCGATACTAAGAACACTTTGTCTCCCTCCTTAGGTTGTAACTCCAAGGCTGCCTTGCATATTGTGGTGACCGTATTGATTTGTGCATCGATAGAAGGGATTTCTAAACAGGATAAGTTAGTCAAGCACTCTTTGAGGTCCCCCACAAAGGCTAGCATACCATCCTCCGCTGACTTCGTGACTACAGGTTCACTCAGGTCCTCAATAGTCTCCTCAGCTGCAACTTGCTCGGTCTCGTTCCTCAACATATCAACAGACTGCCCTCTGGCACTGGAGGATTGACCAGGCACCTCCGTAATCTGGGACGGATCTGAATCGGGGACAGTGATCATATCAACGTCATCTTTCTGGCTCAATGGTGCCTCAGCTTCCAAGTCCGATGCCCGTCTCTTCCGTGGTGACGAGGACCTCTGAGGCAGATCTGCAGCACCGCCCATAATTGCCCGGTGTGAAAAGTGTCGTAGAGGAGACTGTTCTTTCGTGTCTAGCTCGTTGGGTCCGAGTGAACTTCTTCTATTTTCTGGACCTGATGGCTCCCCACTTCGATCACGGTCGAGCGAGAGGCCCGCGCACGCAGCACTCGGAGAGCTGGCCGCAGAAGAGATAAAATCTTGCGTGCCCAGCGACGATGCAGTTTGTAGGTGTGGGGGAATGTGGGGAGGAAGGCCGTCAGTGTTAGGGATCTCGAAGTGTGGAACGTCGCTTGGAGATGGAGATTCAACCTTTTCCACAGAGTCCAGTGGAATATCAGGATTGTTATTAGAGTTCTGGCCCTGCGAGTGTGTAGGCGAAAGCTTTCTTTTCTTTATGGAAGACGTTTTGAAGGTGAGCTGCCTGTGCAGCTCTGGGGAGAATGGTGGGAGCGAGGTAGCGAGAAAGGAGTGGAAGGCGTCCGGTCAGTGTAGGCTGTGATTGCAAGGCTGCAAAGACCGCAGGCTGCATTTAGTTACGGAAATGAGGCGGAGCACCAAAACATCGAGTTTGTGTCGACCTGAGGTTGGAGATGTCTGTGGCACGTAGAATTGGTTGGTTTGTTGATTCATGAAGGACAGTGGGACGTATTTCACAGTTTTGGTTTCTGTCACTGCTCGGTTCTCGCGCTAGTGGGCGGGACGTATTTTTGTGCAGCTTGATCGTGATAGTGTTACTGCACAACCAGTTACCTTTAGAAATAGCAACAATAATAATACCGGGAAAAATTGTTTTCAAGTAAAAAATATTGTAAACATCAATTTAGGCAGGAAATAACCGTCATCACAGCGACTTTTAAGTGTGCTTGCCTAAGAAATATTGGGCTTGGGCAGGCAAGGTCATGCGCCTTCCAAGGCTGACAGGTGAAGTCAATGCTTTCGCCTCAGCTGCTGCCTTCAAAATACTACTTTCATAATTCCTGCTTGGTTGCTTTGCTCAATATTTGAGAATACTTCAATAATCAGAGCGTTCTGGATAATCAGGGCCATGTGCGTAATTCAGAGAGACTGGATAATGAGGGGCATCTGAATATTCGGGAGAACCCTAATAAATCTAAGACAACAAAGTGGAGAAAGCTTTTGAATATTTAAGAATACTTTGTTCGGAAATTCTTGGATAATTAAGCCGATCTAAGTAATTCAAAGGACTTGAATAATTAGCCACATCTTAATAATCAAGGGCAGCTGAATGCCTGAGACAGTCTGGATAAATCTGAAAAGTAGAGGACAGGAAGTTCCTTACGATTCAAGAATTCTGATAATCAAAACGGCCTGAGTAATTTAAAGTCCTTGATAATCGGCCGCATCTTGATAGCCAGGAAGAGCCAATCATCCGAGAAAGCTAAAATGATTGCGAATTCAGAGAGTTTCGATAATCACCTGCATTTCAATATTCAATGTGACCTGAGTAATTAAATATGGAGAATAGATATTCCTCAATACGCTCTACCAGCTTAGTACCCAAAAACTCGTAGGTAATCACGAATAAGGTAATTGAACTATCTTGAATAATCGATAACATTTGAATATTCGAGTGATTTTCGGTAACCTAAGATCTGAAAAAAGAAGGCAGGGGAAGTTCCTCGATTTTATGGGTGGCTACCACGTGCAGGGCTTCTTTAAAAAGTTAAAACCCATGATGGTTCGAGTAGCCAACAGAGGTTCCACATTAGAAAAAGGCTGAATGTTTCGAATCGTTTCAATACTCCGATATTTGAAATACTTTAAAAGCTTCTATATTTCAAGTGAGTTGGGTAGTTACTCCAGATAGTTACTCCGGATAGTAGCCAGAGCTAAAGTATTCAAGGTGGCATAGCTCGTTTAGAAAGTGCGAGTCATCCAGATGTTTTCCAAGCTGCTTGGATAGCCAAAGTATTCTGCATGATTAAAAAGACGTTGATCCCCATGCTTTTCTCGGGTTTTGAAAACCTGATAATGCTTAGGTCTATTCCTAACTTTCCAGTTTTATATGGTTGCTTTAATTCTCAGATATTTTAGTTATCTTGGGCATACCAGTCGACTTGACTTTTTCAGCCGACTTCACCAGATGATGCCACATACCAGCTAAGATGATTTAGCTCGATGGCCTTGTGGCTATACTTGCCAGAGTCGAGAACTTCTCTTGTTTACATTCACAGCTCTTTCACTCGTCAACTTGAAGCATTTGATTCCAATTCTTTTGAATTCAATGTCCAAAATCTTGCCGTGCAACTTCGATTTCGGTCTATATATAACCCATTCCACTTAAAATGTGGGCTTCATTCCTGATCAACCTCATATCTTACTACTTCTCATCTACTACTTAGCCTCCGGGAAAAGCTCTCCTGCTCTGCGCCCAACCGCCTCCAATTTCTTTTCGTCAACCCATCAAGCCTCAACAACTACTTCACATTTCTCTCCAAGCTCTCCACCGTACTAAAGTGGACTACGCAATCACTCCTAGGGATCAACCTCTCGCCGCTCAAATCCGTATCCGGATGAGAATACTACTGCTTTCCGCTGATTAAGAACTTCCTACAAAGTATGCAAACTCTTATCACACAAATTCAGCCCGCCATACTTGGTAACAACAGCCCAACCATCAACCCCTTCCTTCTCTCCCATGCTCTCAACGTCCCCTATCGCAGCCTTCACACTATTCCTTGGCAACGCAACCAACAACTCAAACCTATTCGGACACTCTTCCACGATCCTCAGCTCGTAATCTTCAGACCCGCAAAGGAGGTTATGGGTCGAAGGAATATTAGATGTGAATTTCATGGCGATCCATATATGAGAGTGTGGTGCGGAGATTCCATTCGTAGGGGGTGGAGAGGTGGAAATGTAGAGTGTGGTAGGCTTCCAGGGTTGAGGCATAGGTGGATGGATCCTTTGGGGGGCTGAAGTGTGCGTGGATGTCGAGCCAGAACGAGAGTCTAGCTAGAGGCAGAGAGGAGGGAGGACATAGCGATAAAGATAGTGCAATTATGCTTTTGCTTCTTCTTCTTCTTCTTCTTCTTCTTTTTCTTCTTCTTCTTAGCACTTGCTCTTTTTCTTATAATAGATGAAAGTTCAGAAAAGAGGGGAAAGGGATTCATGACAGGACTTGAACAAATAATTAGGAGTTTAAGGTTGGCTGTCAGCATTAACTTATGATCCCCCTGTCAGACCTTGAATGCGGTAACTCCATCCTCAATTCGTACATTCTTACATCAAAGCAGGAAGTGAGTATCGATATCTGGTCTCGAGAAATATGCGATGAGACACTGAATACTATAGCCTATCAGCGTAATGGCTTTAAAGCTAACGGGATGAACGTCTGGTAACAAGTAATATTAGCCCGTCTTGTAGTCTTTCAGGATCTAAAGGCTTTATTGCAGATAAGTGTGAGATTGTAAAGTCGTCAAGACTGGATGTTAAGTCCAAACAGGAGTCTGGGTACCAGGCGGGGTTCCAGCTCCAATGGCCGAGGCCAATTCTCATATTCTAGACCTGTATTTAAATAAATGGTAAGTTGCCAAGAGGGCTTCAGTTTTCGGGACAATCGACCTCTGGGCTTCGTCGCTACATCAACCTACCCAAGAATATCTTTAGTTTCCTAATGCCTTTCCTTCTTTCTCACATTTGCCCCTTATTTTAGCCACTCTGCCTCCTTTGCCCCGCATACTTAACCTTTTCCGCTGCAATCTGAACAGCTTCCTCTCCTGCTTGATGTCGCCTCACTCCCTCTTCCTCGAGCTGTTTCAACCTCTCGATCTAAAACAACTTGTTCCTATTCCGCTCTATAAGGCTATCGTCAAACTGGCTTTACTTGAGATTAACCATCCTCCAAATCTCCCGCTCCCAGTTCTCGTGCTGCCTTTGCGTGCGGTGGAGGAAAGTAGTTCCCAACACCGTGGTCAACCCACGTCCCTTGGCGCCCATACACCTGTTTTGAGCATTCTGCAACATCTCTATCCTTTCTTCAGAAGTCCGAAGTCATCATCTTTTTCAGGTGAAACGCCATTAGCAATGAGGCTTGTATGATTATGTCGTGGTACTGCGACCGTAAATGCAAATGCCAGTATTTGTAACCGTCGTTTTGAAAGATATTGTTCTTTCTGACGCGGGTCATGTACACAGTTTCAGAATTACGTAGCTCTTGATATTCATAAGATCACGAGAGGGCTTGGATCGCAAGCTCCTGTCTTCCCGTGAGTTTTATTTGTCCCTCGAAATGCAACATCATTTCTAACACGTCCGCTTTGCTGAAGTTCATTAATTGAAAATCCGAGCAGTCTCTGCCTTTGATATGCCTCCTGAAACCTACGAGTGTCGACCGTGGGCCAAGCTCTGGCATTGGGTCCCGCATCCTATAGCAGAGTTTGAGGATACGATTGGGCTTCTTCTCAAGTGCCTTATTGCGAACACCGATTTTAGTTTAGTCCTAAAAACAAGTGTATCGATAGGGAAATGTGATGCTATTTAGGTAAGCATTCCAGAAGCAGATCCGGATACACCCACATTCCCGAGTTCAACATTCGCGACCTAAAGCACTTCTCTTCCAAAGAAGCACTGCAGTGGAGAAGTCATTTGAATGAAAGGCACAACAACTTTCGAAAATTTGCTTGCAAGCGGCTCTTGAGACAAAATGCAAGGATAGTTGAACCCAACGTTTTGGAAGTCTCGACTCTCACGCCACCGACGATGAGATATCTGTTCAAGCTACTAACCTGTAGTGTTCCCTCCAAGATTTTGACAAAGAATATGAATCCTATACTAAAGCCCGGCATGAAGTCTTCTTGAAATGCCATTCTTTTCACCCCCAAACGCCAAGTTTCATCTGCTAGACAACGACCCGCGAATTTCACATTGCCAATTACTGAAAATAATACTGTGACCTTATTTCTAATCCGAAAAGATAACACTAAAACTCATCGAAAATCCCTTCTGAATATTCCCCATCTCCTCCCTTTATGAAGTACCCAATATCTCTAGACTCTAACTCGAGTCAACTTCCTCTGCTGCGACTGAAACCCGTTCATTATCACACGACTTCCTCTTCTCTACTACTGATAAGTTCACATCCGTTTTCAAACTCGACACAGTAGTCTCTGAGCATAAATAAAACTTGAAATTCGAAATCGAAGAGGTCAGAGCAGGTTGTCTAGCTCTAGCATATCCTACTCTTCACGATCCACCCTACTCTCTACAGACAGTCAACAACAGCATTTCCAATTACTTGCCTTTAACGGGATCTTTTTGGAATCCCTTTCGCGTTTTCCCTTTCTCATAAAACCAAATCTCTAACCTCACCCGAGTCCCTGCTACTCACACACCCAGCCTCTTTCCCCATACTTCAAATTGCAGATTTAAATCAGTCTTCAGAACGCAATCAAGACACGAGAAAAGCCGAGGAAAAAACCTTCAAATATATGTAACTAAAATTTTGTTCTCATATGTATGTGCACTATCCATCATACAGCAAACTACCTCCTTCATAACTCGTAATCGTGAGATCCGTGATAGCCATCAGCATTATCTAGGTACACCACATCCCTCTCCCTCTCCCATACCCAAGTTCAGCTCGCAGAATACATATGAAATAAGGACAAGTGTAGAAAAAGAAACTCCATCCAAATGCAAAAGTACGAACATTCCCTCACAGCAACCAAAACACAACAGGGTATCAAATTCACAAACACATCTCCCTTAACTTCCTCTCCTCCTCCTCCCTCTCCCCATCTCCATCTTCCTTCTTCCCCTCTTTCTCCTTTTCCTCCTTCGCCTTTTTCTCTTTCTCACTCTTTGTCTTCTCAACCCAAGCTGCTGCACCCTGTATAGCCATTTCCGGTGCTCGCTTGTGTTTCAGGAGGTACCCTTGGATTTCTGCGGGGGAGAACGTCATGCCCGGGACCAGAGTTGCGAATTTTTGAGAGAGGGAAAGGATTTTAGCTTCTTCCTTCTCCTTCAACTCCTGTGCAATTTTCGCCTCCAAAGCTGCCTTAGCTTCAGCAGCGGCTTTTTCTTTAGGTGAAAGCTCTTTAGCTTTCGTTGTCACAGCCATTGGGGAGCGGATCGTAATACCAGAGTTCGTTGGTGGCGGAAGCAGTTTTGATGAGGCAGGGACATCGCCTTCAAGTGTAGCGAAGATGGATTTGAAGATTGTGGTTATCATCTGCGTATTAGCAAGGTCGAATTTAATCGTCATGTCTACGCGTCCAGGACGGATGAGTGCTTCGTCGAGCTTTTCAATGTGGTTGGTTGTCATGATCAGGACGCGGCCTTCTTGGGAGGCGACACCGTCGAGGATGTTGAGGAGGGCGGAGAGGGAGATACGGCCGCTGTTATTCACGGGCGGAGTAGCTGTAGGGGAGATTATTGTTGTGCTGGGGAGAGTGGTAATGAGTGGTGTCGGGGCGTCAGAGGAAGAATCAGAGGGTTTGTCGCGGGTGTGGGTTAGGCCGGCGGTATCGATGTCTTCAAGTAAGACGACACATTGTTTTGGGAGCTCAGTGAATAGGGTTCCGAGATTTTCTTCGTTCATAGCGGGGGAGTTAAGCGAGACGATGTATATTTTTAGCTTGAAGTAGCCGGCGATAGCAAAGCTAAGAGATGATTTCCCAGTGCCTGGCGGCCCGAACAACAAGTAGCCGCGGCGGTAGGGGATTCCGCGATTAGAATACCAGCGACGGGTGTATGGGTGTAAATAGTCGCGCATGTCTTTCAGGAGTGACTGCTTGACTTCTTCGTCCAGGACGACGGTGGAGAAGGGGCGGGAGATGCGGGAGACACAACGGGTCCAGGTGGGTTCGGCGGTGCCGGCTTTGAGACCGCCGCGGTAGATGACGGTACGGTTTTCGTCGTTCTTCATGAAATCAGCGCGGCAATCATCGAGGAGATCTTTGAGAATCCCAGGGTTACGTCCGAAGCTTGAGATGGAGATCTCTTCCCTCTCACTAGCGGTCATGTAGCCTCCTTGGTTCCGTTCTTGGCGTCGGGTGAATATGAGAAGCTGCCTCTTGTAAAAGAAGTAGTGAGTGCCGAAGGATGGTGTGAATCGGACTTTCTTCTGCTTCTTCCCTTTCGTTGAGCTCACAATCGGGTTGCCTTCTGCATCAAATTCGACTCCAGCTTCGTCTTCCTGCTCATTATCGAACTCCCTCCACAAGAACCAGAACCGGCTATTCAGATTCGTGTTTGCAACGAAATGGCGAGACTTCTTGGCGAAGGTTTGATTTGCAATCCAGGCCATGAGCATGTTGTAAATCTCGTCATCGGGCCTGACGTCTGCCGTAGACATGAAGTATGAGTGTAAGAAACTCCAAAACCAGTCGTTGATATACTGCGAAGTAAATGCAAGAGCACCGAGCAAACCGAACAGTGGAAGATATAATGTTAAATCAATTTTTGAATGCTTGTAGAGTGCCGCAGAGAAGAGCGAAAAACCTGGGAAGAACGTATCGAGGAGAAGAGCTTGGGGGTTCCCCGTACTTGGGCTGGGGAAAGCCTCTGAAGCCAAAGCTCCAGCTCCCGTTGGGAAATATGTGCTGCATGTTTGATTCATGATGTCGAGGAAAAGAGGAACAACGTTTGAAATTGAAGATTTGGAATAACGAAGTTGGTAGTTTGGGGAAAGCGATCCCACGCAGTCAAGTCAAACTTAAATCTTGTCTGACGCCTGATTGCACAATTCATAAACTTGAATGGAGAGAAAGGCCTTATATATGAATGACTAGGCAGCCTTCAATTGTCCCTAGTTTCATAATACGCTTACTGGCTATAGCCCTGCTTGCTTGCCTGGAGAAGCTGACTGCATGGCTATTTGCCGAAGTAGACAAGATGACATGTCTACTACTTGCAGCAAGGAGTGATACTCACGGTCTCACCGACTACACGGTGCCAATCATTGGACTGAAGACGGGCAGAGACAACCATAAGAAGCGTGTGGGTAAGCCCCCAGTACAAAGGGAAGTGGGGTTGCAAACAGGCTGCAGCCATGAGGCTGTGCTGCTTTGCTGCTGTGGCTGTTTGAAGAGATGCGCCACGCCACAGGTGGGTGACCGGTAACCCTTTCGTCGATGACATCAAGCTGTAGAATTCCCAACAGTAAGAATTCGATAACACTTTGCCTGTGGTAAGGCTGGAAGTGTTGTCGGTGTGTAGTGTAGTACGAGGGAAATTTGGCGGCGGAGCAGAGGAGCTGGAGCTTTTGTGAGTGGGGAGCGGCCGACAAGAGCCGATAGGAGGCGCTCATTAATTTGGCTTAGTTACAACTTTGTTAACGCTTACCATTTTGAGATGCATTGCATTGACTTTTGATACTCACGGGAAGGCTGACGGGAAAGTACCTCAAAAAAGAGAGCGTTTCTAGAAACTGGGCCGACGAGATGATTGTACGCTAGAGACTTGTCCAGTTCTAACTTCTCATTCATATACTGCCGGCACTTTATCCGCATTTTCCAATACAGATGGCTCATCCAAATGGCGTTAACCTAGCCGGAGTAAGTGATCTCAAGGAACGCAGCTAGCTCCACCTCTTTCCCAAATTGACCCAACGTCAAAATAGGAGCATTACCCTGAGGCACGCAGAGGCCAAGTCCTCGACATCGACGGCAGCAAGCTCGCCGGATCTCTCAAGGACAATCTGAGGAAGAAACTCATTGGAGCCGAGGGCCAGGGCAGCCATTTCCTCAGCGAATCCTTCCCCGACGATAAAGGCCTAGCCATCTGGAAGAAGATCAACCAGCTACCCAACTACTACCAGACCGATCACGAGGTCGAGATTTTGCAGCGGCATGGGGATGCCATTGTAAAAGGCATTGGTTATGGGACTGCGATCATTGATTTAGGTTGCGGGTACGTCTCGCAAGACAATCCATATCTAGCGAGATGGGCCCACGAATGGCGTCCTGCTGATCGCATACTGCTCGGTATAGACTGCTGTCGAGACGAGGAGCAGATATGGAATTCGTATCATGATGAGGAGGGCGTCTTCGAGGATTTCGTGAGGAATGCCTTTGAGCATTCCAACGATGTGATGGGGCCTTGGTATTGCGCCGAGAATTGGAAGGTAGGTGGCTGTATTGAGAATGAGCCGCTGGTTTATCGCTTCGTCCTCAGAGCTGTTACTGATGTCGTTTCCGAGGAGGCGGGGATACATTTCAAGAAAGGTGATAAGATTGAGTGTTACGAGGGCTTTAAGCAGGACCAGGAGACGATGCGGAGACGGTTTGCAGAGGCTGGCCTGCTGGAACTTGAATTGTGGGAGTCGGCTTCGAAGAATATATGTGAGTCCCTGCAATTCGCAGGTCTGACGAGGGGACACAGCTGACGCTGCGATTGGCTGCAGACGACTTTCTATTGAAGGCGCGAGATAGTAGTGCTTTCAAAGCAAATGGTCCAGTCGAGGATGGCTTTTGGGGATAGTACAGTACCTTTTAGCAGGTGAACAAGGCTTTGAAATTCCCATTTTGGGGATTTTGGGAGCGCGAAGAGAGAAACAGTACAGACTACCACCGTACAGGGGGTTTCAACATTTCATAACTGTGTCCAAGTCACGATCATCTATGTGGGCGCAGAATCGCCGAGTGAAGTGGAACGAGCTTCATTTAATTCTATAAACGTCACACGTTGGAAATACCTAAACCCATGATGCTCGTTGTCGAGTCTCGAGTCTGGAATTTTGTGCCATTTCGAGTGACCGGCGTGCTTGTCCTGACCAATACAATTATACCCTACTTGAAGTGCTTAGTTATGTCCTCGTAACCATTAATCTCTTTCAAGTCACGCCGTGGCACATATGCTGGCAGCGCACCGCCTTCGTTTGGTCGATCCCACGCCCATCGGCTTGCCTTCTCGGCGTCCAATGTACCCTGCAGCATTTCGACTACATATTTGCCCAGAGTGGGAAGGAACTTCCAGCCGTGGAAGGAACCTGCGCCGGCAAAGTAGAGGTTTTTACAATTGGGGTGACGGTCGATGATGAAATCTTGATTCGGTGATACGGCATCCCTAGAATACTAGTCAAGATCTGCAAGAGCTAAAGCAGTTTGGAGTTATTATACCAGCACATTCTATAGTCCTCGATCTTGATCCCTTCGACCCATTTTCCGAATACGTGGTCCACGACTGTATAAATCTCGTCTTTGAGACCTTGTGGCACGGCTTGGCTCCATGTGCTTTGATCCAATCGCGCTGGAGGGATGGAGATGGTTTGGCCAGAGCCATCGTGGAGTTCCTTGTTCGTGAAGCTGACCTCGTAGTTGAATTTGAGCATTTTTCCAGGTGTGGGGGGGATACATTCTCCTATGAGTTGGCGTCAGTCAAACTATAGAGCTGCCTACAAAAGGGAGAGTAAAACCTTCGGTGTGGTCGCATCCATTGAACATGACTGGCATGCTTCTGAATTTGTACATTTGATCTGGAGGGTACGAGGCAGTGCATTGTATTGCAGCAGCGGCAACCATGCGATCGCCAATGTGAAGAGCTTCGTTATCCGGTGCTGTATCAAGGAGAATCTTTGGCGTCCAAGCTCCTGTGCAGAGAATAACATAATCTGCTTTCAACTCAGTGCCATCCTCTGTTCGAACACCAATGCAGGTTGCAGATTCGTCAATGCAAAGGGTCGATACACCAGAAGAGTTGCAGATGACGCCCTCCTTCACGGCTGCATTAATGACACTTTCTAGAGCGCGATCAGCTTCTCCCCACCCAGATTGCGGATTGAAGTATGTTTCAGTCACGCCGTCCCAATTGCCATCTTGGAAGACACCGTCGAACTTCGCTCTCGTCTCCTCTGGCGTCCAGATCTCTGCATGGTGTTTCTCACCGACCGCATTCAAGTTGTCCAGGTTCGCCTTCGCCATCCCCTTGTCTTCGGCAAAGAGCATACCACTCTCATGGTAATATGGTTGATATATAGGGTCTTTTCTCCAGCAGTGCTGGGCCTCCAGCGCTAATTTCATGTAGAAGATGTCCTGGTAGTCAGCGCGGATAATCTTGTTCAGATCGTGTCCGGCGGCCGATGGATTGGGGAATTGGCCACGATCGAGAAGGGTGACGGACGATGCTGGCAAAGCTTGCTTAAGGTGGTACGCGGTGGATGCGCCAAAGCAGCCAGCTCCGACGATGAGATACGACGAATTCGCAGACGACGAATTCAAATCCATGGCTCTCGTTGTTGTATGAAACGAGTTGAACGTAGGAATAATTCTGCGAAGGCTAGCACTTCCCCATGCCAAAGGACGGAAGGCAAGGAGCTTGGTAGATAGCATTGCGAAGTGCGGGCTTGGTGCGGGCTTGGAGCTGAGAATCCAGGAAGGGAAGGAGTGAAGATCGCTGCATTCGATTTATAACCAGGGACGAGTTCCCCTCGGTTGTGCGCATGGTAAAGGTTGAGAGGGCATTCTGCACTGCACTGCACTGCACTGCACTGCACAGCACGATTCTGGTGCGATATGATGGAGTTGTTGATTAGTTACGTTGTTCTCTCACTCGCAAGCGTTGTTTTCTCTTCTCTCTTTCCGGGCGGTGTGGGGTGGTGGGTTGTGGGTGTGGGTGCGGGATTGGTGTGGGGTGGAGCTGGGTCCGAGCTCGATTGACTGCAGCGCGGCTACCGAGTAGCCTTGACTGAAGTTCGTGTCGGCAAAATGTTACCTCCTTTCTTCGTACATATAGAGGCTATCTATTTTCCTCGTTGCACTTCGTTGCTGTAACACTATGCTGTCCGGAAGGGGATTATTTGCCTACTCGAGTATGGATCCCAAGTACCCATGTGACTCACGGTCACAGCTCTTGTATTATGATCGTATTGCTGGCCGTGAGCTGCCTCGACAGAGATCAGTTGCAGGTACGCCAAGTCCTGTCTGTGCCAGATCCGTTCAGCAGTACTTAAGCCGGCGCAGTCTTCATTTTGCCATCTCTGCACTGAGTAGGATTCGTAATATTTCTTCTGCAGTCCATGGTCCTCGTTACGTTGATTGCAGCCACTGCTGTTGGTGTTGCTTGACCTCGATTGATGTGATCGCTCAGCCAAGCTCGACGCAGTTGTCGAAGAATTGTCTGATGGTCCCCGAGATAGCTGGGGGTGATATAGGGATAATTATAAACTAGTTTTTAATTAATCTTATTAACTTTAAGCTTTAAAGTTAAAGTTTTGCATTTTATTAATAGAGACTAATTATAAACTAGTCCTTAATTGGTTTTATTATCATTTAGCTTCAAAGTTAATGTAAATTGCTTTTCATTAAATTATTACTTAGCTTTAAACTAATTATAAAAATCTCAATTTTAAAATATTAAATAATAATAAAAGAGAAAATAAAAGTCATTAGCCGACTATTAGTCTACGACGTATAACTAGTCAATAATTATTGCCTCTTAAGCGGTTGGGACCCACTAGGCCATTTTTCGGTTAATTTTAGCATGAAGGCGAAAAAAAGGGCCCGAGCTCTGGGGTTCAGAAGTGAGGTCACGTGAGGCTGAACTAGCCTCAGGACTCGGGACTATTTTCTTGGTGCTGAACTTCTTCCCCCCCGTCTTGATTCTACCTACCTCCGTATTATACCATTGAAGAGTTCATAATTTTAACAATTACGCTAACAACCATACAGAAAACAGCCGAAATAAGGCAAAGTCCCTGCTCTTGCCCGCCTAATTCCTATGCAGAAGCTGAGTTTGGCGCCGCCTTCGGAATATCGAGCTATACTCACAAGCAACCTTTCCGCGCCATCAAATCTTCTGACATCGATTCAAGCAGATGCCTACCTAAAAGAAAGCTGCGGCTGTGGGTGGAAGTATCAGATGAGAATCGAAGTCCAAGATGGACATCTTCTGCGGCTCACATAGCGCTTCGACAATGCCCCTCGCTTCACGACTTTCTCGCCCTTTTTCTCATCCTCCGATATAAATCAAAACAGGCCACCAACTGCCACATACGACCATAGATTGAAGAGAACAGCGGATCCCGTTCGCTCTCCGATACTTAAGCTTCAAATCGGCAGCTCAGTAGTTGAGTGGGTGACCATCAGCGAATCCCTGCTGTTGTATGTATTTATTTTTGCAATTTTCGGGGGAGGTGCCGGGAAGTGATTGCACTTCTCATCTATCAGACAGAAGCTGCAAGTGGGTGCCTTTCTCTCATTTTACTTTGAATTTAGACGAAAGATGCTCAAGTTTCAATGGTCTAGTACTGTACCAATAGTTGACGGATGATCTGAGCAGCGCTCCCCACTTTTGCATTTAAGACTCTTTGGTTCAAACTTTAATTATCAGCAAATCTTCCACTTCCTGATTGCTTTCCCGGTCCAGTCGCTGCAGGGTCCGTGATATATCTTCACTTACATTCTTATATGCCGAGGTTTGTGCATCGCTGAGACTTGGAGCAATGTTCCAGTGCAAGAATTTACAAGCTGATGAGATCCATAAAACGATCCTCGTTCAATTCACCATGTTCTCTGTTACCCTGTTGCAGTTCTCTTTAAGTCCATAATGTTTTTTATTTGCGCCAACACTGCCATGTTCCAGCTGACTTTGTCCTGCTCGGATTGATGCGTATATATATAATCTCTCTCACCTCACTCCCGTCACTGCAAATAATTAGCACTTCAAGTTATATTTACAATCCACTTCATCTCGTACTTTGAAACCGATCGCAGTGGGATATTCATTCAATGCATAATAAACACCTAGCTATTACCATCACTACTTTTCCCACATAATCATCCCATCATCAATCATCCTATCATCGGCCAATTTGGTATAACGTATTCCCACCTGCAGCCCCACCGAGTTTCAATCCCCAAATCTCAAACGCCCATACACTCCAGAATTCAAGAGGCCATATAGTCAAAACTGAATCTGCCCGACTCTCCTGCCCCCAATCTCACCCCCACCACCAATATTATTCTTCCTCTCCTCTTCCCTTGTCACGCCCACCCCTCCTAAACCACCGGAACCCTCTCTTCTCTTCCCTTGCGGCACATTGCTAAGACTAGCAAGACTGTTGTTAACTTCTCTGGCAAGATGCTGAGCTGTGGTAGTTGGGGCTAGGGTGCCTAATTTCGGACTCGGGGGGATTTTGAGATCGCGCAGAAGAGTGGAGAGCTCGTCTTCGATATCGTGATGTCGATCGGCATCCAGCTCTGGAAATGTCGACGTGAAGCTATCATCCCTACGCAGAGCAGGCTGAGCCCTCTCTTCCACTGGTCTCGGACCATTTACCAACAAGCTGACATTTTGACTGTGTCCCACGTTCCCGGAAGAGGAAGCCAGCACCGACTCCGACGCAAGCAATTCCTCTCCTCCAGGGAGTTTGATACTCTTCGCGTCAACTGTCTCCGCAATATCACGGATTAACACATCCATAGGACAAATGTAGGCAACCTTCTTCTTACTCGACCAAGCCAGAACGTGGCCAGCTACTTTTTCATCATCGCAGCTTACTACCCAAGCCCCTGAATCGCCGGGGACGCCTAGGTGGCCTTTGCTTGCTACTTGGTAGCTAAGAGAGGGGGTCTGGCGGCCATAAATTTTGACTATTACCATGGACTCGCCGATTCGCCCTTTTTGCAGACCGGAGGTTCGAGCCACGCAGTAGACGTCTAGTCCTCCCATCTCATTTGCAGCAACGACGCCGCGGAGATGGGGTTTCTTGGTAGCACTATAGGGAGGACCAGGGAGGATGTTTGATGGTGGAGCGCGGTCATTTTGAAAGGAAAATAGAGCCCAGTCTATTTCGTGGATAATGTTGATTTCTGTGCGCCGACGGATACCGGATGAAGCGTGAACTTCGCCCAAAGAGCACGAGTCCAGATGATCTTCGTCGCGAGTCTCCGGATCGGGATAGAATTCAGATGGGATGTCATCAATCGCGGGTTGCGTTAGGAGATATGACTCTCCACACCCGGCCGGGATACCTTTGATATCTCCAGGTTCCATGCCATAGCTGGAATCTGTCTCCGAATAATCGTCGTCTTCTTCGTTTTCAAAGTTATCGGAAAAACCAGCTTCGGATTCAGAATCTAAATCTTCAGACGAGAAGTCGGATTCATAATCCGAAAGCGTGTACATGTATTCTTCGTCCCCTGAACTATAAACGGAAGATTCGCTTAGCGTCAGATCAGGCATCGAACCATGAGCACTTGAACGCAACATAGGGCGAGAATCAGACTCGTTTTCAGAATCAGGGTCAGAGTCAGAGGAGGGGTCGTCAAGCATGTGGTGCACGGACATGCCGTAGGGAACGGAGTCGATGAGGAGGAGGCCGCCGAAGGAGACCGGTGGCAGGTGCTGTCCTTCCACATAGGCGCCGATGCTGGCGCCGTTGGCGGGGCGCATTTGGTGCTCGCGGTTTTTGGCTTCGTTTGATTTGGGAGCCATGGAGCGGCGGACTCCTTGCTTGCGGCTGCGAACTACTTTACCCCTGCAGACCTTGAGCCCGAAGACAGAACGGTCGTAGACTAGACTTTTCTTAAGGATACTCCGGACTTTTGTTACGGAAGTACAGATCACAAGAATGGTAGGCTTAGTGGTGGTGGGCGATTCGCCGATGCTTTCGAGGGAGATCTCGACGGATTCGGGGTACTTTTTGTAGAAGGAGCGGAGGACATGGTTGATGTGTGGCATGAGGCCCGTGTGCCAGAAGTCGAGATGCTCTTGAGCAATATGGATAGATGGGTAGGTGCGGAGTTTGAGTTTGGGTTTTTCGAGCTTTTGGGTGAGGACTGCTTGTTTGTTAGATGGGTGAAGAGAATAGAGATGGTGATATGTACCAGTTGGCTTCGTGGCCGGTTTAAAGGCCGGCTTCTCTGCCCAGCCTGCTTTCTCGGGTGGGTATGGGCTGGAGGATTTAGACGGATACGATTGTTTCTCCGAATACGCTGGTCTAGTGGTCTTTGGTGGTGACACTGGCGACTTCTCCAATCTCAATGGAGTCGACGATCTCGAGACTTTAACAGGTGTCGATGGAATAGGAGGCGAGGCATCACTCTCCTCCTCTGTGCTCTCATCCTCGCTCTCATCGATAGCACAACATGTGTCCAACGCTTTCGACACTTTCCAGCACACCTTCTGATGCATGACATCTGGTCTTGCTTTCTGAGAAAGCTCATCCTCGGGAGCATGCCAGCATGCCTGTACAGCCTTGACGTACAAACTTCCACAGCGTGCAGCGAGTTGTTTCATTACTGCAGTTGGGTTCTCAGGGATAGTGGCGGAGATGGGGAAGAGTTCTTGAAGCGAGGACCAAAGACCGATCTCCAACAGTAACATGGCAAGGCTGTAGAGGTCGAGTGACTTACTTTCGGGAGTGAGGTGAGTGTAGCGAGTGATGCGAGGATCTAGAGGATGTCTATGAAGAGGAGTTGGCTCATTTGAACCACCCTCGGTAGCGTTGTCCGAGAAGAGATCGCACGATGTGAGGTAAGAATGACGCATATTGACTCGGCTCAGGTCGATTCGATTCGAAGACTGGTGCTCGATGAACATGATGTTGGATGCGACGACATTACCATGCACCACACCCTTTGCATGTAAGTCGAAGACAGCACTAGCCACATTGTGAGCTAGTCTATACTTGACTTCCAGGCTGGGCTCGAAGTTCTGGCTATACAATAAATCCGACAAGACAGTAATCGAAGGTATCCTGGGAGTTTCGATATCGACCGGTCCGAAGTGCGTCGGTAGTGCATACAAGAGACAGAACCTCGAATATTCAGCCTCCTCAAAATACCCGATCAGGTGCAATAGACCCGTCAGTATCCTTTCTGATGAGATATACGCTTGCGAAAATGCCGCAAACAGCTTCTCGAACCTCGTCATCGACGGCATAATTCCCGTAATCGAATAAATCGGATCATAGGGCGCATACTCCATCATAACCGGTACCATAGGAGCACTCACTCGCCCCCCAGGCGTTCTTGACTCCGCACTTGGTCTCCTCATGAAGACAATCTGTCTCGTCCATTTCGCAGGTGGCAGCATACCCTGCGGTATACTCTTCAACTCCCTTGGCCAGATCAAACTCTTCGGATCAATCTGCTGCGGCGTCTGCATCCTCGTACTCTCAAACTGCCTCTCCTCGACCCTCTTCTTCCCCTCTTTCCCCTCCTCCTCAATCTTCACCGTCGGTTTCCTCGCCGACTGCCTCGTTCTCGACAGATCATACAGCGTATCGATACTCATCGTCAAATCCCTCACCAAATCCGCAAACCTGCTCTTATCCCAGACAATCAAACTCCCCTTCCGATCCTTCTCGCCCCCCAACCCCACCTTCTCCCCTCCCCCAGCTTTCGACGCCAACCACAGCGGTTCCGCTTCCGCCAACACTTCCTTAATCGTCCCCATCACACTCCCAACCAGCTCGCTCAAGCCGGCTTTGTTGATACTCTCATCAATATCAGGTGACTGCGTCGGATCGCTCCATTCCAGTCCCCAGCTCACCAACCTATCCTTCTGAATCCGCAACTTCCTATGCAAACTCAACAATTCCGGATCTTCAGCCAACTGCACCGGCTCCTTGACGAAATCGTACGAGCTCTTCGTATCAGTATACATCTTTGTCAGTCGCCTTTGAAACGGCAGCGGAAGACTGAACAAAGACTCCATCTTTAGCGCCTCTCTCTATTAATTCTTGATTCTTGGTTCCGGTAGCAGTGTTCTAGGCTCTAGCAATCGATTCCGCCCCGCAGCACTGGCGCTAGAAATTGCAATTGCAATTGCAGAGCAACAGATGGAAAATGAAGAGATGCGGAGGTAGAAATGGAAGGTCATATCAAAGATGGAAAATGCATGCTTGATAGAGGAGAGAGGTAGGTGGTCGAGAGCCAAGGAGCAAGAGTGGTTGCCTACTCCATTGTTCGTGTAGCCGCTTGGTTGGTTACCAGAGGTCAGAATGTTGCTGCCTTGAGCTGCGTCCTGTGATTTACGCGCTTGCGCTGCGGTGGAAGGAGGCGCTGCTGTCGGTGGATCCGAAGACGCGGCCGCGGTCACTAGGCTTGATATGGGAAGCCGGATGTGGCAACGGGAGAGGGGTTCTTGGTGCGGTAGGTTTGCCGGGTCATGTGATGAGTTTTGATGTTGGTTGGACTTCTCTTGAGATGCAAGTGCAGGGTGGTGGGGCAGGCTTCCCCGCATTATCAAGATTCGGACTTCATGTTGTTGGTTTGCTCGATTTTGCTTGTGTCATTTTGTCAGTACCGTTGAATTTGCAGTGCGAGTCCCAATATTTCTTACTGAGGTTACATTTATACTGTTATTTACCCTCGAAAATTTACATCAACTAATTGCTAAGTAGAATACTCGTAATTAATTAGTGGATTGGTACAAAAGCTGCAGCCTGAATATAGTGGGCATATTCGGTCCGGATTCAGATGTGGACAACCTTTTGAACCTAACGAGTGGTGAGATTGCCTGCTAATTATTCAAGCGAACAACTTGTCCAGCAGCAGATGGATGAGCCTTGCTCCGCAAGTGCCAGGAGATGAACACTCATCAAAAGAAATGGTCTTGCCCATCCAAGCATCGTCACTAAGTGTCTCCATGTCCAGTCAGGGTTCAGAAGTCACATGAAAATAATAAAAAATACTTTTGGTTCCAGACGCCAAACCCATTTCATTCACACCCTCTCTTTCTGCCATCTAGGCTTCCTGCCCAGACGAATCAACCGTCTCACTAAGTAAATTTTATATACAATATCTATCTAAATGTGGTATCCTCCTAGTCGCTCATGCAAGCTTTCGCTATCCCATATATAAAACGCCGTGGCCGCCCAAAGCCTGTCCAAAGTTTATCTCGTTGGTACGACGAACCAAGTAGTTTGTCAAAAGAAAAGCTGAGAAAGAAAATCCGGAGGGAATTATGGTAGACGGGATTAAAACTTGGGGTCATAGACCTGTTTTTTGATCCAGGCAGTAAGAGCGACGTCTCCCCATTCTTCCCACTCGACCCACGTCTCTTCAGGCAGAAGGCTGACGCCATCTCTCCGCGCGCACTTCATGACTTCGCGGGCGACGACGACGGATGCGTCGCGCACACGCTCGATCTTGGGATAGATGAGACCCATGCGGATTTCCTCGCTGTTTAAGCAGCCTGATAGAGCGGCAGCGGATGTGTACACCATGGTGTCAGTGACACGGGATGTCTTCGCAAGGATGGCACCAAGTCCGAGACCGGGGAAGACGTAGACGTTATTTCCTTGGTTGGGGTAGTAGGTAGTGATAGCCTCGCCGTGCTTGGTGCTGAAGGGGGAGAAGGGGGAGCCGGAGGCGAAGATCGCGGTACCTTCGGTCCAGTTGATGGCTTGTTCGAAGGTGCATTCAGCTTTGGTGAGGGGGTTGGAGAGGGGGAAGAGAATGGGGCGGCGATCGAGACCACCGGCGTCGACAGAAACTTTGAGGGCGCGGACGACGGATTCGGTGAAGACGCCGAAGGTAGCGGTGAGACCGATGAGGGCGGTGGGCTTGACGTACTCGATAACAGCTTCGAGAGTGGAGAATTGGTGGCCGTTATTGTCGGTACGGGCGAAGATCTCCTTGTGTTTGGCGAGACGGTCGCCACGGTCCTTGGTTACGAGACCCTTGGTGTCGACGAGGTAGAACTTGTCCCTGGCTTGTTGTTCCGAGAGACCACGGCGGGTGTAGAACTCCATTACTTGCTTAGCGACACCGACACCAGCCGACCCGGCACCCATGAACACCAGCTTTTGGTCTTCGACGGGTACACCCGAGAGGCTGACGGCTCCCATATATCTGAATTGGTGTTAGTATGGTTCTACAGCCAAGAGATGAAGCGACCTACCCTGCCAAGACGACAGCACCAGTCCCCTGGATATCATCGTTGAAGCACTTCTCCATCTTGTATCTCTCCAAGTATTGGAAGGCCTTCTCAGTCTCGAAATCTTCGAACTGTACAAGCATGTTTGGGTAAACTTCCTTGACAGCAGCCATGAACTCATCCATGAACTCGAGCGCCACTTGTGGGGAGACACGCTTCTGTCTGAGACCAAGATACAGAGGGTCTGCAAGGTTCGTTTCGTTGGCAGTACCGCAGTCTAGCACGATTGGGAGGGTCTTCTCAGGATGAATACCGGCAGCCCCGGTATATAATGCGAGTTTTCCGATCTGGATATCGCCGTTAGTGTCTCTACGGGAGGGCTACAAGAGAGCATGCCACTTACAGAAATTCCAACTCCATTAACCCCGAGATCACCCAATCCGAGAATTCTGGATCCATCTGTCACGACACAAATGGATGGATCTGGGTAGGGCCAATTCCTGAGGATCGTAGCAATCGATTTGCGCTGCTTGATGGAAATATACAACGCCTCGGGGTGGGTGTACAGGGTTGAGTATTGTAGGCAGACGTCTCCGATAGTGGGGGTATAGACCAAGGGCATGAGGGCTCCGACGTTGTCAATCAGCAGACGGTAGAAAAGATCAGTGTTGTTTTGCTTTAGGGAGGAGAGGTAGAGGTATTTGTCGATGTTAGTACCACGGCTGTTGATCATTCGCATGGCTCGCATGCATTGGGTTTCTTGGCTCTCTAGGATATGAGGTATGAGGCCAGTGAGGTTTTTGGAGATTCTTTCATCAGGACTGAATGATGTACCTTGGGAAGTATTAACATATATATCACTTTTGGATTTTCATATTTATTTACCTTTATTCCAGGCTGGTTCCCTGAGGATTTGGTAGCCTCCTGCATGCCCTTTGGTAATGTAGTCGGTCGACCGGTATTGCTTGACAGTACCGTAGTGCTCTTGCGAATATCCGCGTAGGGTATCGAGGGAGGCCATTTTCATTTGTGCTTCGATTGCTTCGATATCGACTGCTGCCATAGGGTTGAATCCAGAAACTCGGCGAGCAGAGATAGACATCCGCTTACTAATCGATGTAGCTGTTGAGGAACGGCTTATTACCGATGAAGGAGAGGCGGATCTGGGTGTATTTATCTCGGAGCTAGAAGAAGTGCTATAATTGTAAGAAGCCATTTCAAAGTGTGTCGGCATGGAGGGAGATAAACAGGTGAGCTGGAGTATAAGAAAATGTGGGTAGGAAGCGTACTTGATAAGTGATTGCATTGAGAGATAGTTTTTTTGTGGCACATCTGAACTTGTTTTTTCCAGAGCCTAGAGGGGGCCCGGGCTCTATTGTAACATAAGCCATGTCTTGTTTCGTCGAGGTTTCAATCGACTTCGCGGGATCCGACGAAAAGTATCCTACCAGAAACCAGTATCGACCCAAGGCGGTCACATCGTTCCGGCCCGTTGCCTCGGGGAGCAGCCCGTCCACGAGGGGGGAATCAGGGATGCATCGTTGATTCATTGCATTGCAGATTGCATGGCCAGCACAAGAAGAGAGGTCCATGGGAGTGGGAGCGGGAGTGGGATTTTGTGGTTCATCGGGCTCAAAGCCGAAAGTATCGACGTCTTGCTACTGTATGGACTCTCGCCACTGCGTTTCTGCTCGCTTGGTGAAGAATCTGAGTGGATCTTCATGTTCTTGGGCAGAGTGAGACGGTCCAGAGACTTGCCCCTATCTTTCAGCCCCTCTGGACGTCGAGATATGAAGCTGGCACGGCGCTGAGGCCATTCGGGATTGTTCAGACGACGTCTCAGATCCGCCACATGGTCGGAAGTTCTCGGGGGCGGCCCTTGCACACCAAATTACCGCAATGGTACTGTACTTTCGCACGAAGTACCATTATGGTAGGATTACGAAGATAGATGGATACAGTACCTTCGAAGTTCGTGCACGTATTCTTCAGCGGCCTGAAGGCTGTAGCCCCTTAAACCGGGAGCCTCGGACTGCAACTGTTCGCATTTGTGGTTCATCTCGCAATTAAGGAATTCCACGATCCATCCATGAAAAGATATACATCCCCCATTTCTGTCGTTGGCCACAAAACACTTACGCAAGGGATCATGGATGATGGACGACTGACGACGGCCTACGAGGGGACAAATCGCGCAGATCAGACAAATCCGGTTCAAATACTCCGTAAAGCCAAAGCCTTTTGAAAAGCGAACCAGGAAGTATCCCGGATCCCGATGTTCAGGGCCGTCCCAAGTGGGACGGGCCTCCGAAGCAATACAGTATCACCATATCCGTCCGTATCACGTGTGGCAAAGGAGGTGGCGCGAAGAAGCAAGTCTTGCTTCTCTCCAGCACTACAGTACTGTACCTTCGAACTGTATACGACTGTACTGTACGAGGGTCCCGGCCCCTGACTCCTGACACGGGACCAGAATAGACCCGCTATAGAAGTTACAGTAAAGCTTCCGCTTCTCTTCCTACATGAACATGTCGATCTCTTGTTCTCCTCGTAGAGCTGCGAGGCGGCTCCGGGGGAGAATTGGCATGTATCAAGAGTTCTGCTGATACAGTACTAGTACAGTACAGTACGAAGGCCAGGACCGGGAAGGCCCTTGCCACGTGTGACTGTCTCAATTTGAGACAGTCAACTATTCAAGATTTATCAAGCTATTTCTTGGCATCTACGAAGCGAACCTTCATGTTTGTTAAGGTTCAGATGGCGCCAGTGTGCAGACTGGTCTTTGAGAGTTGCCAAGCTGGCCATGACAAACGTCGTAAAAGCTTGGCTGTTGATTTTTCGAATTCCGAGTTGCAGAAGTTTTACCGTATTCGATAGCCCGAAACCATAATTCTCAACCCGGATCCAACTGCACTTTCACATCAGAACGCAGAAGCAAGCAACTTTCTATCTTCATACCTTATCTTCACAAGCCATCATACTGTACAGCACAGTAAGCAACCTCACAAGCCAAACTCAACTTCAGCTGCCTCTCGACCCCTCTTCCCCTCTTTTAATTGAGGTAACAAAAGTTTTGTTGTCTTCCCCGAGGTGCTGAGTGGGATAATATCTCCGCATCATCCCGAATCATCCCCCTCTGCATTTTCAGACCATGCCGCCCCCCTTTCTCCCCGCATTCATCATACCACTGCCGAGACCGAAACAAGTCATTCACTCTGTGCTCCCCGGCATCATCCCACGTACTGTACCATGTACGTCTTCGATTGTCCGACATTGCCCAGATACCCCCGACGCTGGCCAAGTCGTCCACTTGCGGAATCAAACTAATCAGAGAAGGTGGGAGAGCAAGCTGTTATGGAGTCCTACAGTAACGTGTGAAAAGGCTGTCCAGGCGGGAAAGAAGGAAAGACTGGGCGGCATTATTGAAGCAACTCCTTTCAAAGTTCGACCAGCTATGCAGGCACCGGCATATGACCAATTAATTACCAGTAAGACGACAATACCAAGAAGCTTCAGACCTCACTTCACGGCCCCCAACTTACAAAGCCCAAAGCTCGTCCTCTCTGTGCTCGTTACAGTACCGTCGTCCCTCCCAAATTACCGCAAGACCCTCCACATCAGCACACATGCCACACTGGTTGTCCACAGCCCCGTCCCTTTCCACCCAGCCCGAACACGGACACAACTCAGATCACTCCCGGGCCCCCCGCGAACGTTGAGTTCGCATCATATTCTCCTTTCAAGACAAGCTGAAGTGCAGTATGCGGTCTTTACGCCCGCCTCCTGATTCGTCAACCAGCATCACCATATCCAACGCCAAGAACTCAAAAAGCAATATGTCTCAGCCAAGTTGCTCATCTGCTTTTCAAATTTTCCATCGCCGTTCCAGAAGGAGAGCGGTTGATTACTTGAGAGATTGACGGGTGCCTGGAACACTAAGGAATCGATCGGGATGGGACGAAAAAAACAAAGTTGGGGATGGTTTGCTGCGTTTTCCAGATCTTGGCTTTCTTCTGTGGAAGGGAAGTATAGTACAATTTCTTTGGATTTAATAACTCATCCTGCACGGTTCTCTGAGCGTGAATTTTCCAGCTCAAGCATCTCTAGTTGAGCTGCTCATTTCGGTGTGCTTGAGAAGCAAGACGATGTTTTACACTGTTCCATGTTTAACTTGTTTCAGCTCTAGTTGGCAGGAGCCTCACTCTCGTCCACATAGCGAGAGACTTTCTCGCTCTCAATCCGCGAGTTGAGAACAGTGTCCGAAAGCCAAGAGCGACTTCTCTATTAAGACTTCACCGGTGGAGCATATATACTCCGCCCGCCCCCCTCCCCCCGCCCCCAATCTGTTCTCGCCATCCTATATCTATTTCTCTGGTGCTCGTCCTGTTTTTGAGAGTAATAATGTGGGTAGTATGTGCCTTCAGCTCTCAATCATCAATGCGAGCTGTACACTCCAAGTGAATTGTGTTACACGCTCCCCAACCATTACCGCAGTCCCAGTCTCTCCATCACTCTCCTATCTCAGACCTTATTTCCCCCTGAAATTTAATACCACACCTATTTATAAGTTTATCCCACATCAAAATTTCTCAAGAATATCACCAATCACCAACACTCCCAACTCTTCGCTCTCAACCGGAGGCGAGGGCATGAGGTAGTATTAATCGATATCAGGGCCGGGTATGGCCAAGTGCTCAAAGACACCAGTATACATGTTCCTAAGCGTGGGAGGAAAATGGTACTCTTAGACATTCGTCGTTCTCTCTGAGCACCAGTCCCAAAGCCTCTTCTCTCTCCAGCTCAAAGACCTCCCTCTTTCCCTAGTCCTTCCTCGCTCACCCGCAATTTATCTAGGGAGCGCGAGCATACTGCTTTAGCACACCCTATACGATTGGCTAGATTATTGGTGTCTGCAGATTTTGAGAGATGCGATTGGGCGGTGACGAAAGGGGGTAGGATCTTGGCGATTGAGATCTCTTGCCGGATGCCGAGGCATTGGTTTTCGGAAACTGAAGTATGTTTATGTGATATAGTAGGAGGGGGGAGGGGGTGGAGGGCGATTTTGAGGGTGGAAGGGTTGAGAGTGATTGGCTGGGTGGTGAGGGAGCTGGGGGCGAGGAAAAGGAAAAGTTCAAGATGCTTGCTTAGAGGGGCAGATGGGATGAGTGGGGATTTTTCTTGTTTATGTGAAGAGTGTGAAGAGTGAGAGATCCTATTTTATTGTTTGCTTGGCGGTGGCTGAATAGCTAAACTTGACCTGACGTCGAAGGATGGGGTTAAGTGAGCGGTAAGTAAAAAACTCTATGCAGGTTCGATTGCTGAAGATGGGGAAGACTGATGTGTAAGGTGGGCTGGGCAATTCAGATAACCCCTTGCACTCAGCGATTCAAAATCTAATATGCATGCACAATCTCCAACCACGCCGGCATCGCCCCCTTCTTGTGTTCCAGGCTGCGTAACAAGCAATAGATACTAGTTGCAGCATCTACTCCGAACAGCCTCACCCAATCCATCTGTTCATACGAATACAGCGCCGGTCCACAACCCCCAAAGTACGCAGCTGCCCATTCCGCGTCCGCCAAGTCCCAGTTCAAGAGGGTTACGCTGACGCCGATGAGCCAGGATTGGCATTGGGCCGTAGACCAGAGCCATTGCGGTGTATCGTAAGCTGTGATGCCGTTGCGGGAGAAGTTGGGCGAGTGGTCGGTTCTAAGCTCTCCAGGCCGCTCATCCTCGTCCTCGCCCTTTTCTTCATTCTCTTCGTCTTCACGCTCCTCGTCGTAGTGATCATTCTCTTTCTTGTTGGCACACTTGCAGGCAGAGGGCGAGGTTGTCATGAGCGACTGGACATCGCGAACGAGGTTGTCAATCTGTTGCTTCATCGAGTCATCAGTTTTGGGTTCTACCCGTTCGGTGCGAGCCATTGCTGCTTCGTTTGTCTGCTGGGGGGATTCGGGGAGAAGGCGTTGTAGTAGCTAGTAATTGGAGCTCGAATGTTCAGCTGGGGTGATAACCTGAAAACGAGTATAGATAATAAAAGTTGAGTGAGGAAGAAGATTATAACTGCGGGGAGTCAGAAAATTCGTCATATTTATGGTGGTTGCTGAGTGACGTCCTTCCCGAAGTTGGGGCCCAGAGTTGAGCGAATAATAGTAAGGACCCAACAACGAGGAATCAAAGAATAGAGAAACCCAAGTGTTGGTTTGACCAATCACGTGGCATCTTAGGAATGGCGCTAGCGCGGAGCCTCAATCATATATTGAGGTTCCCACCACCTAAATACATAGAACAATCAAGAATCATCAACCACAACGCAACAGGCATACTACGTGTATAATACGTACGTGCCACGCGTTTCTGATGAAACCGACACCAAGGGAAAGCTGTGATTTAGGTTCCATGAACTTAGGGAGAATAGAAATGTACAACTTCGCAATCGTAGCGTCTATGCTCCATACGCTCTGCGTGGGGCTTTACGGAGGATGCGAAGAACAGAACTCTCTACCCAACTATCCTTGGCTCTACGTCTCTGTCCCCACCTGCCTAAACCTAGCTAGGAAGCGATTGAGCCTCCCAAGTTTCCAAAACGATCAATAAAATTCAAAATTGCAACTCAGAATCTCAATGGGCTCCAGTTCCCAAGTAAGTACCTTCAAAAAAATCCGCCGTATTAGCCACAGCCCCGAATATTCCCCCCCTCCATCACCATACTCTCGACCGCAAACTTCTTCAACTCCTCTGTCGCCACCGCGGTAGCATCTTCCACTAAAAGGCAACCACACCCATTATCACTCGCCTCCTTGATCGTAGAATGGACACTCCGACCACAGCCAGATTCCTGGTCCCCTTCAAATCTAACAACAACTTGAAATCAGTGTGCTGAAAAGCACTACGGCCGGGTTTGTCGATGATGGTTTCATTGGGTAAGGATGTGAGTTAATCTGGTCAAATCAGAGGAAAGAGGGAAGAGGTTCACATCTCAATCAGATCCTGTAATTAATAGTTGGCGTCACACCATCGGAGATCACCCGAATTGTGTTGGTGATTGAGGCGTTGTACCATGGGCCGTTGAAGTGGTGTTGAGTATTCTGTATACTCGTAGGTACTTCCGTACCAAACAAAAGGTCTTGCTTGCATCGATCCGGTTTGACTCTTGTGATTCCTTGATTCTTCGATGATCTGAGATTGGAGAAGTAGTTGCACTCTGGCCTATACCAGAAACAGGTGGAGACCGGCCGACCAGCTCTCCTCTTTGTCTCTGCTTGGCCGTCACGGCCAATTAATACGGACCCGAGTCTCTTGACCGTCAAACGGGCAAGACCTCCTTCGTTCTCTATCCTCCATCTGCTAGACTTTCCTCATCTGGAAACGGGGAGCCATACCATGCTTCTATTCAGATATAAGAAACCAAACGTAACAAGGGCTTGATCGAACGACACAAGGTTTGGAAAAGTGTGTGGAGGAGAGAGAACGCCGACAGGGCAAGCGATAAGCCATGGTGCTAGGTCAGATCCCTGCCGGTATCACTACAGTACATCATTCTTCCAGTCTGTCCACTCCTGAGACTACAGTACTTCTGACGATCGATCTTCGTTCTGACATCACATTGTCTGTCGTTAGGAACTGTTTTGTCGAATGTTTTGAGAGATTTTGAAGTGTTGAGAGCTAGGAGAGCGAGGAGATTGGAGAGAATATGTCAAGAGCAAGGCTCCTAACATTCTAGCAAGAATGGGGAGTTCATGGGATGATGGGAGAAGGACGTATGGTCTAAACCTCCCCGGTACCAAGCTCCAGATATCATATGCATGGCAGCTGCCGGGCGTTCTTGTCTTCCAGATAAGACCGGGATATCCTGAAGTTCATTTTGTCCTTCTCATGGCGTCAGTGTCTAGTTTATTATATACCATGCTATTTCCCCATACTTGTCTTTACTTTCCTTCGGTCGCGAATTTTTGCCCTTAGATTTTTGTCCAAGGAGACGATTATATTTCTGGACTTGATAATGCATTCGAACAAGCGGAATGATGCGGAGGATACGACTTTGAAAGGGATGGGGTATCAACCTAGTATGTAGCCCCGCGGTCTTCGTACAAGACAATTGCTCCCATGGATTCAACAGGAGTGAATCGAGAATTACTTACTGACTTACCACAGAGCTCAAGCGTTCCTTCGGTCTCCTGGGCATGATCGGTTTCTCCTTCTCCATCGTAACCTGGTACCTCGCCTCCCTCCCCCACTACCGTGCCATCAACTAACGAACAACCACAGCTGGTCTGCCCTCGGCGGCGTCCTCGTAACAGGCGTGAACGCTGGTGGCCCGCCAGTTATGATCTGGGGCTGGGTGGGTATAAGCCTTGTTTCTTTGTGTGTGGCATACTCGATGGCAGAGATGTGTTCGGAATACCCGGTTGCGGGGGGTCAATACTCGTGGGTGTATATTTTGAGCCCGAGGGGTATCCGGAGGCAGCTCAGCTATTTGGCCGGGTGGTTTATGGTTATTGATATGTTCTGCTTTGGGTGGATGAAATTTCTAAAGGATTGGTGGACGTTGGGAGGTGATTAGTGCTGATGGTGTTTGATGGATAGGTATTTTGGCTATGGGTGCCACGAATAGCTTTATTGCGGCCAATTTCATTCTTGGACAAGCGAATTTGGTGAACCCGGAATATACAATTGAGAGGTGGCATATGGTCTTGGTAGCTTATGCTAGTATGTTGGCCCCCTTGAAGAGTCCATTGTACATAAGATACTAGCTCACCGGTCTCGTTAGTAACGCTCTTCGCAACATTCATCAACATGTGGGGAAGCAGAATTCTGGACAGGATCTCAAAGGGCTTATTGATTTTCAACATCGTGGCCTTCATTGCAACTATTGTTACCAGTAAGTATCCCGAGTCTCATATTCAAGGATTGTTTGCGGAAGCCTGTCATTTCGCTCTTGTCTTAGGAATATTGAGGATTCAGACCATGTATTACGATTTGCATATGGCAATCGTATCAAAGAACTCGAGTGCTAATTTTGTATCAGTCCTCGCCTGTAACACCCATAAGCAATCCGCATCATTTGTCTTCCGTGACTTCCAGAACTTTACCGGATTCAGTGCTTCCATGACAGGAATCATTGGTATCCTCCAACCAGCCTTTAGCATGTGTTATTATAAGCTCCCTCCTAATCCACTTGCATTCCACCACTAACACAGCCCAGACGACGCCCCAGCGCACATGTGTGAAGAACTCAAAGATGCCTCTAAACAAGCTCCTCGCGCCATGGTCCTCTCTGTCTATATCGGCGCCCTCACCGGCTTCATATTCTTAATCTCCGTCTGCTTCTGCATCGGCGATATCGACACCGTCGCCAACACACCCACTCTCGTCCCACTCATCCAAATATTCTACGACTCCACCAGTTCTAACGTCGGCTCTTGCATTCTCGCCTCCCTAATCGTCGTTATCGACCTTGGATGCGCCAACGCTCTCTTGGCTGAAGGCGCTCGCTCTCTGTACGCTTTTGCGAGAGACAAAGGCCTCCCGTTCTCAAGTTGGATCAGCAAGGTCGAGCCCAAGCATCAAACGCCCGTCATAGCCATCCTTGTTGGGACAGTTGTCCAGATGGCATTCAACAGCATCTACTTCGGCACCGTGACCGGCTTCAACACCGTAATAGCCATCGCCACGGAGGGCTTTTACCTCTCCTACGCCATGCCCCTACTCGTACGTCTTATCGCCCACTTATCCGGTTCCCATCGCCAACTTTCTGGCCCCTGGGCTATGAAACCCGCTGTCTCGGTAGCTGTTAATTTTGTGGGACTGACGTATTTGTTATTTGCGTGTATTACTTTTAATTTTCCGAGTGTGTATCCGGTTACTAGTGAGAATATGAATTATACGAGTGCGGCAGTCGGGGTGATTATGTTTGTGGCTGCAGTAACGGTAAGCCTAAATATCCCTTACCATTCCCTAGTTCCCTAAAGAGCTGGAAGATAAGATATGCTTAGGTGCATGTCTCTGAGTCTGTCTTGGGAGCATGTCTCGGGAGCGGCTCCGTTGCTCCTAATTCGCAGAGAACGACTTATGCTAACTTCTCCCAGTGGTTTTCGACGGCAAGAAAACACTTTTCGGGACCGGAGGTAGAGTCCATTATTGATTTGGTTCATGGGACTGAGGGGGTTGAGGGAAATGAGGGTGAGGAGAGAGGCGAGAAGGGGGGGAAAATGTAGATATCTAAAGACCAAAAAGTTCATAGGGAGCTCTAATATACAGAGGTTACTCAGTGTAACTCACTTGAGGTTACATTGCTTCGATGTGACTGGGGAATCGAGAAGGAGATAAAGAGAAGGCCGGTATCAAGAGGTCCAGATATCTATACAAAGAATAGTACATGGGGCTGAAAACCCAAAGACCCAGGTTGGAATCAATCGATTTATTATTAGAGCGATTTATGAATTACACGGATTCGTCCGATCTCATTAAGGAAGACTGAGCTTATAAACAACCATTCTGCTCTTATAGGGATAGAAAGAGTCCGAACCCTTCAAAATCCTTGCTTAGAATATGCTCATTATGAAATAGGGACAAGAACACCAACTTTAAAGCAACTAATGTTAGGGGATTTTGCTATTGACGCTATGGTTGCTTCCTCGAAGGTTTACACTTGTTAAACATTATGCTCAAACCATGACAAAGAACTGATCTGAAATATGAGATGATAGAAACTGAGGTACAGTGCATAACAAAAAATAAGTGAATAAAAAGACAAGGTGATTTTTAAGCTTTGAACAGATAGAAACTGATAGGAGACTGGAGAAATTGATGGATTTGAAACTTGTTACTGCAAGACCCCGTAGAATGAGGGGTTGAGGTGAGGTTCACATGGGGAGGCGTTGTCACCGTTGCCAGATCAGCAGCACCGCATAACAGGGATCATGTCTCCAAGCACACTTCAGGAGTTGAGCAACAACGACCGACAACACCAGCGACAACCACTTTGCGACACTCAACGACACTCCACGACAATCCGGACGACAAACCAGGACGACACAACAGGACGACACGATACAAACCTACGATTATTCAACAGTAGAGCTATTGCATCAAATACCAGATACACATAGCCACCAGTTCTAGGGCAACACAACCGGTACACCGACACGGTACGACAAGGCAACACGAAAACCCGAATTAAGGAAATACGACAACACTAGGCCACAGAAGTGCTGGAAATAAGGATCTCACAATTATAAGTTTCTGGGGAAAGCGTTGGGATTTCTGATCCTCAACGGGGATTTATCGCAGATGCTGGGAGCTCGCGCAAACCGATAGTAAACACCAAAGTCGCCCGCTATGGACGAGCCGCCCTCCTCCCCACCACAAGATCTTTCGGACCCAGATGCTGCCCTGGCATATTACAAAGCGCAATACGAGCAGTTAGAGCAGGAGTTGGCAGAGTTTCAGACTTCGAGTCAAGAGCTTGAAGCGGAGCTGGAGAAAGATGTCGATGCCGCTGAGAAAAGGGAGAAGGCATTAAAGCAGAAGGTGGAGAACGCCGAGTTCGAAGTTGAGGAGTGGAAGGTATGTTTAGAGCCTACTTTATTCTTAGCATTTTTGTTGTGCTAGGATGTTGAGGCTCAGTGGCTGATTTGGGTGATTTGCAGACAAAATATAAACAATCCAAGACCGAGGCAAATACGGCGCAGAATACCCTGCAGAAAGAGATCACCACTCTTAGAGATACCAACAGGACCTTGACGCTGAAACTTCGAGATATCGAGGTCCAGAACGATGATTTTGAAAGGCAAGCGCGGAATACCTTCTCGTCCCTCGAGGACCTGGAGTCGAAATACAATACCTCTATCGAGAGAGCGGTCATGATGGAGGAGGAGATCAAGATTGGAGAACAAGAAAGAGAAGGTCTCAGAATCGAAACGCAGCGTCTGCGAGATGAGCTGTCAGACCTCAAGATCGAGGCTGAGATCATGCAAGACAAGCTGCGGAAACGTCAACTCACCACGCTAGCAACAGACATCACAGCGCCAAACTCTCCTGCACAGTATAGTTCGCCTAACTCTACGGCCTCCTCTCCTATGATCTCAACCCCTCTGGATACCAAGTCGATTTCTACTACGGGTACAATCTCCGACACAGTTACCCCACCCTCGCCCCCTATTTCAGAAGCTTCCAACCCGGTCAAGCAAGTCGTGAAGACTCCGATGAACGGGCCTCAGAGCAAGCTCAAACTTCCTTCTGGAGACTCTAGTACGACACCCAAGCCCAAATCAAGATATCCTTCTGGCAGCAATTTGCGAACCTCGAGAGGACCTGTTGGTCCACCACCAGCGACTACTTCGTCCCGTACTAGAAATGCTACCCCCTCGGTTATTAGGAATACGAAAACAAAGGCACCTGCTACACGCGCCCTACCTAGCTCTACCTCTCTCACTCATATCCGAAGTCTCACAGCTCAAATGCAAAGACTTGAACAAAGAGTACACTCTGCCAGGTCAAAGCTTCCAGCACCAGTTAATACACCTCCTCGAGCATCTCCAAGAAATGGCTCTGCCATGGGACATAACTTCATGCCACCCAGTGTCACAATAAGAAGCAGGAAACGGACAGTTGGAAGCACAGCAAGCATTTCCTCAACGGCCCCTTCTGATACGGACACAACCCCCTCAGCCAAGCATGTCGCTAGACTGTCTACCTCAGGAATTAGTCGGCTCTCTTTCGGACCCATTCCATCCCGTGAAGGGACGGATAGTAGGCCAAGCAGCCGAGCCAGCACATCCAGCTTCGTCCGTCCAGACCGGCCCATATCCCGATCCGATATTGCACGCCCCGCCTCTCGCACCTCTATGTCAGGAACTCGCACTCCCTTGGGCCATTACTCATCATCCCAGGTGGCCGAGTCCCGCCGCCCAAGATCAAGCATTGGCGGGAACTTCTCAGCGTCCCACGGTCATGGTCATTCGCAGTCAGTATCCCACATCGATTTCGACGAAGCGAAAGAAGTCGAATTCGCCACACCAAACAGGCGGAATACCTACGGTAAAGGCGACTTGGACGGCAGCGCCATCCCCGTCCCCTCCAGCCTTCCCCGCCGGAAAAGCGGCGGCCTAGCCATTACTCCAGGTCCTGGCCGAAGAACGAGTAGTGGTAACATTGGCCGTGACCCCGAGAAAGACGGCGCAATGAAACCACCTGGAAGACCGAGGAAGCTGAGTGAGGTGGGCGAGACTTATTAATTCTATCTTTTCTACACCCATGATCCCCATAATTTCTTGAGGTGGAGGATTGAGATAGGAGGAGGGGAGAAGACTTGTATACGATGTTTATGATGGACGAATTTCACTTTCGATGCTCTTTTGACAGCTTTGGGGGTTGCTGATGAGTGCGGGATGGATGGGATGAGGACATGCATGGCGCTTATGGCGTTTTGTGGTGTTGATGTTCTTTTGTAACAAATTGGTGCTTCTTACTGATTGCATTGCGCTGCATTGCGGGGCCGAGGCTGGCTCGATGATATCCTTCGACAACAAGCTTCGCTATCTTGCGAGTGGGAAGCAGATAAATTTCACGGTTTGTGATGATCAAGTTTCTTGAAGCTCAGCTAGAGGGTGAGGGGTGATTGTATGAGCTGGGGATCAGTAGCAGCGACGTGGCAGAGGAGATGGAAGTGTTTATGATAGTGAGATACCTAAGATGAGGCTACTTATTTTAATTATTGCATGTTTTGCATGTTTTGCAAACATACACTCAAGTCAAGCCAAATCAACGAAACATCTCAGTGTGTCTGTCTACTCCTTGATTCCCCTTGTATTTCACGGTTCGAGTATTTTCTGTATCCATTTACGAGGTAAAGTACCAAGGGAGCTAGCTACCTTCGTACCGTGTGACAAGTCAAAAAGCGGTCTGTGTTGCAACGTTCACACTCAGATAATCAGATCCCACCCGACCTCCAGATCTGATTCCCGTCAACAAGCAGAGCCTGCTGGTCCCCGACTCCCGAGCCACATCACCGATCTCTTTCCCGTCCTCACAACCCAGTGCCGAACTTCCAAGTCCGAAGCACAGTACTTTGCATTTCACTCTAGTATAATTCCCACTTCCCTCTGTTCTCCACTTGAGACTCAAAAGAACGCGATTGTAGAAAGCGGGCGTGTATAGATAGATGCAAATACAGATACAATACAAGTCCTCGTCGTCCCTCAAACCTGCCGTTGTTGGAGGGTCACGGACTATCTATCTTGCTGCATGCGTGCGGTACTTACTAAGTTGCTGTGCAGTGCTGTACTGTACTTCCGAGACGAGATGGCCAGGGGGTGGGGGGGGGATAATACAGTAATACAGAAATACAGATATAAATACACGAGCAGCGCCTACCTGCTGCTGTACCGTAATAGCGCAATAGCGTAATACTACGACACAGTACGGTATAAACCTGTCGTCCTGTGCTCGGAGCGCCTTTTTCTCTCTTCGTTCTTCTTCTTCTTCTTTTTCTTTGGATTTTAGAGTTTGGAACATAGGGAATGAGAAGTCGGTCGGGGTCTCGGGAGTCTCGGGGAATAGGAAGGTTTTCGGGGATGGGTTGGTTTGGTTTCATTTAATTTACTGTACCAGAAGTGGATGGTACCTGGGTTTGTGGTTGCGATGTGCAACGGGAGTGACTGGGTGGGTTGGAAGGGGAGGGAAGGGAAGGGAAGGGAAGGAGAGGAGAGGGATGGAGATGAGTGAGGCCTTGGGGAGGGGATTATGGGGATTCTGAGTTGGGATTGAGGAGTTGACGGTATTTTCATGGGTAGAGAGGGGGTGATGGAGAGAGGTTGGATGGACTGTACTGTACTTGTTCTTGGGGGTTGAGAAGGGTTGGGAGAGTCAGAGTGAGAGTTAGAATGAGAGTGAGAGTGAGAATCAGAGTGAGAATCAGAGTAAGAGTGAGAGTGAGAGTCAGAGTGAGAGCAAGGGTGCGGAATTGGGGAGCTCGGGATCTCGGTAAGAAAGGGGGACAGAGGGAAGCTTTACTGTATATTGATGCCCGGCACCCCCTTATGCTCGTAAGCTTGTGGGTACACCACGAGGAACAGAGAGAGAAAAGCCATTTTGTAAGGCTGGGAATATACATATGTATGCAATGGGGTTACGAATTTTAATTACACACGTGATGCGGCCGCTAAACCGAGCTAGGCATAAATGGTAACGCCCTATTAGAGTGCAAAGCGACTAAATCGCCTTTACAGACGTAAAATTTCCAGTAAAATACTGCCTTTACATTCGGAAATCCCTTATACAGTATTCTTAAAATCAAGATAACTGGCTGCATAATTTCATGCATAATATACGGAAATTCAGTATAATATACTGTGCAAGAATTTGTATTCTCTCTCTAGGGAAGTGCAAAGCTGGGCTCTACATCTAATACTTCGTATAGCGCACGCTCATCAGCTGTCAGTTACTGTACTGTATTTCTGGAATTGCTTGACCCGCATAGCATGCGAAGGATCGCCATGAATTAGACTTGCTGGACTCGATATTCTCATCAATACCTAGTTGAGGCTGGAGATGAGACCGATAGACAGGCATCTGAGTACCTGTTAGGCTATATATCTGTTATTGCAAGTACTTGCGCAGTACTTCGTACTCGTATTGGTTGCATTTCAACCGCGGCTGTTATGATGCGAGGGCCTCAAACTGGACCTGCTCAGTGCCGACCCACCATCCGTCTCTTGTAAAATTTTCGGAAGAAATCATTCGTGGTAGGGAAGCAAAGCGTAATTAGTGGCTTGAGCTTGAAGTTGAAGTTGAAGTTGAATGATATAATCGTGGCATCCCTCGCACGCTCGGGCCAGCAAGCCACCCACTTTACGATTATATCGATATTCGATATGATTGATGCCTATTGGGTTGAGAAATTGAGTCAGTTGGTGAGTTGGTGAGGTGGTGAGAAGACTTTCTAGTTACCTAACTAGCTACTAGTGGCTAGAGATCTCCTCTCTTGGAAATAGCAGTGAACCCACCAAACCTCTTTCTGGATGTTGGGGAAGTTCTCTGAGGCGGAACAGCTCCCGCCCAATCCGTCGGGTGCACGGGAAGTTGTGGATTTATACAAAAAAGCGAGGCTGCAAAGCCCTCTTCTACTTTTAACTCAATTAAGAAACAGTACGAGGTTAGATAGCAAGGGCTTTATTGAAACATACAAAACTCTGTATTGTCAGAATGTAATCTAGCTTTTCCTGAAATTTAGATCTCGGGGGTCACCAAATCGGCAGCTTTTACTGTACTGTACTGTACGGGATCCGAGGATGCCGCCACAGTTCCGGGGTGCATGGATTGATAGCTACTCAGTATACGGAGGTACGGAGGTAGCTGCTTTGCCTGCGTCACTTCTAGGAGAGAGCGGAGGGAGAGCTTCTATGAAACCAGCAACTGCCTCAACAGAACAAAGATGCGGCTATTCCAAGTCTCCTTCTAGTCTCCTTATAACAAGTTGCATCCGAATGTACCTATGTTTCCTTAAGTTACCGTAGAATCTATTTTGTTGTTCCAAGATTCCATCGTTGCGCATCCGCCAGTCCCAATCAGGCAAGCGGCGACCCATCGTTGAGCTCGCTTGCCGGGCCAGCAGTAAATTCGATGAGCGAGGGTTGAGAAGAATCCGAGAGAGCTTGAGCAATGTTCCTCCTGCTCTAAATACTCTCGCACCAGAAACCGGAAAACACACACACAAGGCACACCGGACACCGCACACCAAACACAACCCCCCCTTCACTGTTGTCCTACTCATACCTACCTACAAACAAACAAATCTTTTCGTCGCCTGTGTCTTTTATATCCTTTTCCGTCTTACGAACGGGGTTGATCGGCGAATACTTCGGCGACTTCTGAAGCAAAACCCCCGTGGACCAGCTGTTGGAACGATTCTCTCCCACGCAACTTCTTGGACCAAAGGAAGAAAAGATTAAGACCGCTGGCGACGACACAACGGCTGCTCGGCTGCAACGAGCTGTGATACAATAATGGCTGAGGTCAATGGAAAGAAGAGCACCGGCGTCGTGCCCATCATAAAGGGCAAAACCTCCTACGCAGCTAAGCACAAGCTGGCCGACCACTTCATCGGCGGCAACAAGCTCGCAAATGCTGCCCCGGGGCCTGTAAAGGACTTCGTGGCGGACCACGATGGCCACACTGTTATTACAAATGTACGTATACTCCTCCTACGCTTAATTTACAGTGGCTAATGGATCTGCGGTTAGGTTTTGATTGCCAACAATGGTATTGCGGCCGTCAAGGAGATTCGCTCGGTGAGGAAATGGGCATATGAGACTTTTGGCGATGAGAAAGCGATACAGTTTACGGTGATGGCGACGCCGGAGGATTTGCAGGCGAATGCGGATTATATCCGCATGGCAGATCAATACGTCGAGGTGCCAGGAGGGACGAACAACAATAACTATGCTAACGTGGAATTGATCGTGGACGTTGCTGAGCGGATGGGCGTTCATGCCGTGTGGGCTGGATGGTAGGATTCCCTATCTTCTTGGTGTTGGTGATGTGCTTGATTTGTTGCGGTTGACTGACGTAAAATTTAGGGGCCATGCTTCAGAAAACCCCAAATTGCCGGAATCGCTGGCAGCGTCCCCGAAGAAGATTGTTTTCATTGGTCCTCCGGGCTCCGCCATGCGATCGCTGGGAGACAAGATTTCGTCGACGATCGTAGCACAACATGCAAAAGTTCCATGTATACCATGGTCTGGAACCGGCGTTGACCAGGTCGAGATCAACGAGGATGGCATTGTCACGGTTGAGGACAAGGTCTATATGAAGGGATGTGTCCAGTCGTGGCAAGAGGGTCTGGAGAAGGCGAATGAGATTGGTTTCCCGGTCATGATCAAAGCGTCCGAAGGTGGTGGTGGTAAGGGTATTCGAAAGGCCGAATCGGAGAAAGGCTTCGAAGCTCTGTACAATGCAGCTGCTAGCGAAATTCCAGGCTCTCCAATCTTCATAATGAAGCTTGCAGGGAATGCCAGACATTTGGAGGTTCAATTACTGGCTGATGAGTATGGAAACAACATTTCGCTTTTCGGTAGAGATTGCTCCGTTCAGCGCAGACACCAGAAGATTATTGAGGAGGCTCCGGTTACGATTGCCAAGCCAATTACTTTCCAGGCGATGGAGAAGGCCGCAGTCCGTCTTGGTCGTCTCGTGGGTTACGTTTCTGCTGGTACGGTTGAGTACCTATACTCGCACGCAGAAGACAAGTTCTACTTTTTGGAACTCAACCCCAGATTGCAGGTCGAACATCCTACTACTGAGATGGTCAGTGGTGTGAACCTCCCAGCAGCACAACTTCAAATTGCTATGGGTCTGCCATTGCACAGAATTCGCGACATTAGATTACTTTATGGAGCGGATCCTCAAACCCAGACTGAAATCGATTTCGATTTCTCGAAGGAGAACAGCTCTCAGACTCAACGACGCCCTACTCCCAAGGGCCACACAACTGCTTGCCGTATCACATCAGAAGATCCTGAAGAGGGTTTCAAGCCTTCCAGTGGTATGATGCACGATTTGAACTTCAGGAGTAGTTCCAATGTCTGGGGTTACTTCTCAGTCGGAACGGCTGGTGGAATCCACAGTTTCTCTGATAGTCAATTTGGTCACATTTTCGCCTATGGCGAGAACAGATCCGCCTCGAGAAAACACATGGTCGTTGCGTTGAAGGAATTGAGTATTCGTGGTGATTTCAGAACCACTGTCGAGTACTTGATTAAGCTCCTGGAGACCCCAGCTTTCGAGGGCAACACAATTACTACTGGATGGCTCGATGAGTTGATTTCAAACAAATTGACTTCGGAGAGACCTGACCCTATGTTAGCTGTTGTTTGCGGTGCTGTCTGCAAGGCTCACATCGCTAGCGAGGCCTGCATTTCCGAGTACAAGGTTTCTTTGGAGAAGGGACAGGTTCCTGCGAAGGACATCTTGAAGACTGTCTTCCCTATCGATTTCATCTACGAGGGCTACAGATATAAGTTCACGGCCACTCGATCCAGTTTGGACAGTTACCACTTATTCATCAACGGCTCCAAATGCTCTGTTGGTGTCCGTGCTCTGAGCGATGGTGGTCTCTTGGTTCTTCTCAGTGGTCGCAGTCACAACGTCTACTGGAAGGAAGAAGTTGGAGCCACTCGTTTGAGTGTCGACAGCAAGACTTGCTTGCTCGAGCAAGAGAACGACCCCACCCAACTCCGAACACCTTCTCCCGGAAAGCTTGTCAAGTTTACCGTCGAGAACGGCGAGCACGTCCAAGCCGGCCAACCTTTCGCTGAGGTCGAAGTCATGAAGATGTACATGCCTCTCGTTGCGGGTGAAGACGGTATTGTGCAGCTCATCAAGCAGCCAGGAGCTACTCTTGAGGCTGGTGACATCCTCGGTATACTCGCATTGGACGACCCATCCAGAGTCAAGCACGCCCAACCTTTCTTGGGCCACCTCCCAGATCTAGGACCACCCCAAGTTGTTGGTACTAAACCTGCCCAACGATTCCTCTTGCTTCACAACATCCTCCAAAATATCTTGGACGGCTTCGACAATCAAGTCATTATGCAATCTACTCTCAAGGAATTGATTGATGTTCTCCGCGACCCAGATCTCCCATATGGGGAGTGGAACGCTCAATTCTCTGCGCTTCACGCAAGAATGCCTCAACGTCTTGAGGCGACCTTCACTCAGATCGTTGAACGCGCTAAGTCGAGAAAAGGCGAATTCCCAGCCAAGAACCTCTCAAAGGCTTTCACCAAGTTCCTCGAGGAGAACGTTGGCCCCGCAGATGTTGACCTCTTGAAGTCTACTCTCTTGCCTTTGACAGAGGTCCTCGACCGATACTCCGAGAGCCAGAAGGTCCATGAATTTGACGTCTTCTCCGATCTTCTCGAGCAGTATGCATCAGTTGAGCGCTTGTTCTCTGGCCGCACATCCCGTGATGAAGAAGTCATTCTTAAGCTCAGAGACGAGAATAAGGATGAGATTATTAAGGTTATCCAGACTGTTCTTTCTCACAGCAAAATCAGCGCCAAGAACAACTTGATTCTTGCTATTCTCGAGGAGTACAAGCCCAACAAGCCAAATGCTGGCAATGTCGCCAAGTACTTCCGCCCAGCTCTCCGAAAGCTCACAGAATTAGAGACGAGACAAACTGCTAAGGTTTCACTGAAGGCCAGAGAACTTCTCATCCAATGCGCCATGCCATCTTTGGAGGAGCGTGCTGCCCAGATGGAGCACATTCTTCGCTCATCCGTTGTTACGTCCAGATATGGTGAGACTGGATGGGAGCACAGTGAGCCAGATCTTGAGGTTCTCAAGGAGGTTGTCGACTCGAAGTACACTGTCTTCGATGTTCTGCCCATCTTCTTCGGTTACCATGATCCATGGGTGTCTCTTGCTGCCCTCGAAGTCTATATCCGTCGCGCATACCGTGCGTACTCATTGAAGAAGATTGAGTATCACAATGACTCTGCTGAGCCTCCTTTCATCGTCTCTTGGGACTTTGTCCTGCGAAAGGTCGGAGCTTCAGAGTTTGGCATGCCTGTCCAGTCATCTGCTCCTTCTACCCCAGCAACACCCTCGAGTGAGTTCGGCAGTCCATTCAAGCGTGTCAGCTCAATCAGTGATATGACATACTTGGTCAACAAGGCCGACCATGAGCCCACTAGAAAGGGTGTCATTGTTCCAGTCCAATACCTTGATGAGGCTGAGGAGTACTTGATGCGTGCCCTTGAGGTCTTCCCGGCTGCCGGTTCCCTAAAGAAGTCCGCCTCCAAGGGACTGATGCCAGATCTTGGTGGAAGTCGAAGAGTTCCCGCTCCTCCATTGTACAACGAGGACGAGCTCACTGCTGTCTGCAACGTCGCCGTCCGTGACGCTGAGAGTTTGGATGACAACGAGACTATTGCAAGAATCAAGCTCATCGTCAAGGAGTACAAGGAAGAGCTCCTAGTTCGCCGTATCCGTCGTTTGACATTCATCTGCGGTCACAAGGACGGTTCATACCCCGGCTACTACACCTTCAGAGGCCCCGAATACGAGGAAGATCAATCCATTCGTCACAGTGAACCAGCTTTGGCCTTCCAACTTGAACTTGGAAGACTCTCCAAGTTCCGCATCAAGCCTGTTTTCACTGAGAATCGCAACATCCACATCTACGAGGCTGTTGGAAAGGATGTTGAGAGCGACAAGCGTTATTTCACACGTGCTGTCGTCCGTCCCGGTAGACTCCGCGATGAGATCCCAACTGCGGAGTACTTGATCTCCGAGTCTGACAGATTGATGAATGATATTCTTGATGCACTTGAAATTATTGGAAACAACAACTCTGATCTCAACCACATCTTCATCAACTTCTCACCCGTGTTCCCTCTCCAGCCTCCTGAAGTTGAGAAGGCTCTCGGTGGTTTCTTGGAGCGTTTCGGCCGTCGTCTCTGGCGTCTCCGTGTCACTGGTGCTGAGATCCGTATCATATGTACTGAGCCTACCACTGGCATGCCATATCCTCTCCGTGTTGTTATCAACAACACTTCCGGGTATGTCATTCAAGTCGAGATGTACGCTGAGCGCAAGTCTGAGAAGGGAGGAGAGTGGGTCTTTCAGAGCATTGGAGGTACGACTAAGATCGGTTCCATGCACCTGCGGCCTGTATCCACGCCATATCCTACCAAGGGGTGGTTGCAACCTAAAAGATACAAGGCCCATCTTATGGGAACTCAATACGTCTACGATTTCCCCGAGCTCTTCAGACAAGCCATCCAAAACAGCTGGACCAAGGCTGTCAGCAAGCACTCTTCGCTCGCCGACAAGCAACCTCCTACTGGCGAGTGCATTGATTACAGTGAACTTGTTCTTGATGATCAAGACAATCTAGCAGAAGTTTCCCGTGAGCCAGGTACCAATACTCATGGTATGGTCGGATGGATTGTGACTGCCAGGACTCCTGAGTATCCTCGTGGCCGCAAGTTCGTCATCGTTGCCAACGACATTACCTTCAAAATTGGTAGTTTCGGGCCCAAGGAAGATCAGTTCTTCCACAAGTGCACGGAGCTTGCTCGCCTGCTTGGTATTCCTCGTATCTACCTCTCTGCCAACTCTGGTGCTCGCATTGGTATGGCTGAGGAGCTCATTCCTCACTTCAATGTTGCCTGGAACGATCCCGAGAAGCCAGAAGCTGGTTTCAAGTATCTTTACTTGAATGCCAAGGCCAAGAAGAGATTCGAGGATGGCAAGACCAAAGATGTCATCACCGAGGCGGTCACTGAAGACGGGGAGACCAGACACAAAATCACTACCATTATCGGTGCTGAGGATGGTCTTGGTGTTGAGTGTTTGAAGGGCTCAGGTCTCATTGCTGGTGCTACTAGCAGAGCCTACGAGGACATTTTCACCATCACTCTCGTCACTTGCCGATCCGTTGGAATTGGTGCTTACTTGGTTCGTTTGGGTCAGCGTGCTATCCAGATCGAGGGTCAGCCCATCATCTTGACTGGTGCTCCTGCTATCAACAAGCTCTTGGGTCGTGAAGTCTATACATCGAACTTGCAGCTTGGCGGTACTCAGATTATGTACAAGAACGGCGTTTCTCACATGACTGCTAACGATGACTTCGAGGGTGTCTCTAAGATCGTCGAGTGGATGGCCTATGTCCCTGACAAGAAAAATAACCCTCTCCCGATTGGGCCTGCTATTGACTCTTGGGATCGCGATATCATCTATACTCCACCTGCGAAGCAGTCTTACGACGTCAGATGGTTGATTGGCGGTAAAGACGATGAGGAGGGATTCATGCCTGGTCTTTTCGATAAGGACTCTTTCGTCGAGACACTTGGCGGATGGGCAAAGACCGTGGTTGTCGGTCGTGCTCGCCTCGGTGGCATCCCCATGGGTGTCATTGCAGTTGAAACCCGCTCGGTCGAGAACATCACCCCTGCAGATCCGGCTAATCCCGACTCTACGGAACAGATCACGAACGAGGCCGGTGGAGTGTGGTACCCGAACTCCGCATTCAAGACCGCGCAGGCCATCAATGACTTCAACAACGGTGAACAATTGCCGTTGATGATCTTGGCTAACTGGAGAGGTTTCTCTGGTGGACAACGTGATATGTATAATGAGGTTCTCAAGTATGGATCCTACATTGTGGATGCGCTGGTCAAGTATGAGCAGCCCATCTTCGTTTACATTCCGCCGTTTGGAGAGTTGCGTGGTGGTTCTTGGGTAAGTCCTCATTTCTCCAATATAAGTACCCTAGCTAACCGACTTAGGTTGTCGTCGACCCCACCATCAATCCAGAATATATGGAGATGTACGCTGACGAAGACGCCCGTGGAGGTGTCCTCGAACCCGAAGGAATCGTCAACATCAAATACCGCCGCGACAAGCAACTTGAAACCATGGCGCGTCTGGATCCCGAATACGGCGCCTTGCGCAAACAACTCGACGACAAATCCCTCACCCCAGACCAGCTATCCACCATCAAGACCAAATCCGACGCTCGCGAACAGCTCCTCTTGCCTGTTTACATGCAAGTTTCGCTCCAGTTCGCTGACCTCCATGATCGTGCTGGACGAATGAAGGCGAAGGATGTGATTCGCCAATCGCTAGTGTGGAGAGAGGCGAGACGCTTCTTCTACTGGCGTGTGCGCCGCCGTGTTAACGAGGAATACATCCTCCGCCGCATGGCTTCTGCTTCTAAGAACCCGCTGTCTTCTAGAGCACGAAATCTGGGGACTTTGGGTGCTTGGACCGGCATCCCGTCTTTCTCCCATGCGGACAAGGATGTGGCTATGTGGTATGAGGAGAACCGGAAGGTTGTACATGAGAAGGTTGAGGCGTTGAAGACGGATGGCGTAGCGTTTGAAGTAGCTAGTCTGCTGCGAGGAAACTCGAAGGGTGGACTGAAGGGTGTGCAGCAGGTGCTGGGTATGTTGCCGGCGAAGGAGAGGGAGGAGGCGTTGAAGTATTTGAGCCAGACTTGGAAGCCTGTTGATTGAAAATGGGAGCGGATGGTGGTTGAGAATAAAGGTGTGTGTACGTTATGGTGTTTATTCTTGCTTGTTTGTTCAGTGTAGATTGTTGTCTGGTATATATAGACTGGCGTTTTGATCAATGCATTTTGTCTTTGCAACATGATTTAAAATTTGTAGCTTCACCTGTGATAAACTTCACTCGAAGTTTATTCTAGTAGAAAATCTCCCAGCAAAGTTGCCGACCTCCTTTTCACACCAGAACTCCTCCCGTCTGATATTTCTCTTGTCGCCCTTTAGTTCACTGCCACCACATATATTTCCAACTTGACGAGTCAGGGTGGAACATGTCTCTCGTTTCCCTCTCCAACTGTTCACCTAACGTTGCATCCTTTACATTATCTTGTTCACTCCCCCTGGAATTCCCTTTTTGCATCTCCAGTTTTTACGTTCCTTATTTTCTTGAAACAAGACAAATCCACTCAACATGGCTATTCTGAAAGCGACTTCTCTCCAACACTTGAATTTTACTTCACGAAATTCCACAAAGTCCACTCCTGGAAACGGGGCATCCCATCTACGCAGGCTGGGCGAGTACAAGAGCTCGATTCATCACTGCCACCATATCTTCAAGTCCTCAAGTAATTCTTTGAAGATGCCTCTGGCCTCTCCCTCTGCACAGGGCTGCATCCTGCCTTTCTCTCATTCCTGGATTTCGATCTCGCAATCCTTCCTGCCACTGCCACCACCAAACCATGATCTTGTCGGTGAATACCTGGAAATGCCTCATTTTCGTGCTTGGCCGTGGATTTCTGTCATGCGGAGTATGTCGCTTACCATGTCAGATCTTCGTTGTCTGAAGTGCTGCAAATGCTGAGCAAACACCTGCTGCATAGCCCCAAATGGCGCCACCTTATGCCACTTCACTTCAATCTATCTACGCTCACTCACAACATCTCGCACATTCTTCATTGGACTATCTGGTTGCAAAAGTTCAGTGGTCATGCTGCGGACAATTATTGTACCGCTTACGCATTGGTTCGTTCAATGTGTAAACGTGTACTGCGCCTCGATTACCCCGCAAAGGAAACGCTCTTTTCAATAAAGATGCATGCGGAAGATCAGATGGACTGAGTATACTAGTCCTAGCACCGAGTGGGTGAGAGCAATGCAGAATCGGATGATTCAAATCCGGCAATTTGTGTAATTATACAAGTGTATAAAATGGCCGTCCTTGGGTGTGATTTCTCCATGAGAGCGAAGAATTCCCTAGTCAAGGAACATTCTCAGATAACCGCAAGCTGCTACCAAGTACTTGCAAACAGGCATACAGCTCGAACAAGATGTTTGATCATATACTTCTGTACGGGACTCTTGTCCTCTCAGCAGTAGCATCCCCAATTCTCACAAGGAATGATACAGCACAATGGAACTTTCCCCAAGTACGTAGACGACCTTTCCATTTATCTTGCTGGCAAGTTGAAAACTGACACATATGTAGATTCCTCCCTCAACAAGCCTCGCCTGGTACCCATGCTACACTACCTTCCAATGTGCTATGCTTGACGTATGCGCCCTCCAAACCCAGATACCAAATCTTGAATAAGAGTGACTGACAAGTTCAGGTGCCATTGGATTATTTGCAACCTAAATTAGGCCGCTCCTCCATCCCCCTAATCCGACGCCCTGCAACAAGCACCCCTTATCTCGGACAAACACTCATCAATCCTGGCGGTCCAGGCGGCTCTGGTGTTACCTACATTCAAGAAATCATCGCTCTGGCACTCAAAGTTATCGGCTCAAACTACGATATCGTATCATGGGACCCCCGAGGAATCGGCTATTCCATCCCATCCGCAAACTGCACCCTAACATCCCACTTAACAGGAACCAAATCCAAGTCTAGATCGAAGAGGGAGGAGAAGTTATACGGCCCAGAACTCGCACAGATTTACTTCACCTCCGCTTATGCCCAAGCCCAGGAAGTTGGCTCCGAGTGCGCAGCCAGTATCGGAGCACCAGACCAAGCTGGTCCACACATGAGCACCGCCGTTGTGTGTAGGGATATGATAAGTATCGTTGATGCGTTCGCTAAGAGTGAAGATGGCGAGCGATGTGAATCGCCCGCATTACTCAACTACTGGGGCGTCAGCTACGGAACTATCATCGGGCAGACTTTTGCTTCCATGTTTCCCTCGCGGGTCGGTCGAGTGATCCTAGATGGCGTCGTCAATCCCTCTAACTGGGTCTCCAACTCGGCCGCCAGCGAAGTGACGTTCGTTGATGCTTCTTTTGAAACATTTTTCCTCTACTGCTCGCTCGCAGGCCCGACACTGTGTCCATTCGCCACTGGCACCTCTCCCACCGACGTCTTCAACCGCTTTGAAGCCATCATTTTGCAACTAAATACTACGGAGGCTTTTGAATCGGGCTGGGCCAACGCTACTGCGATCGAAACGCTGCTCTTGGGCATTAAAAGCGTCTTGTTTTCATTAACGTATAGTCCGATCTCGAATTTCGAGCTAATTGGAAATGTACTCCCTGTTTTGGAGGCGTTCGTGCCGGATCTTACGTTGGCGAAAGTAGAGCAGTTGGCGGCGATTGTTGGGATTAACCTCAATGGTTCGATTGGGAGTTCCGCGGGATGGAGTTGGGGTGTACGGTGCGCAGACCAAGGGGGAGTGACGCTCAACCTGCCTCTCGCGAGTTTTGAAAGCGCGATTCAGGAAATGGAAGCAATCAGCTGGCTGGGGGGTGAGGCGCGCAGTGAGGGAATGTTTGTGTGCACGGGATGGAGTATCAAGAGCGAGGATCGGTTCGGAGGACCTTTTGGGGGGAAGACGAAGAATCCTCTTCTGTTTGTAGGCAATACGCTCGATCCCGCTACCCCAATCACCAAGTAAGTCTCTCGCCTCTCTACTCCGTCCTCGTCCTTCTTCCCCTGACCCAGATGCTAACATGACACTACAGCGCATACAATAGCATCAAGATCTTCAGAGATGCGCAACTCCTTACTATTGAAGGTGCTGGCGTGAGTTATCTCCCTTCTTCCATTCTCCCGGCAATGGCTAACGAAAACAGCATTCTTCAATAGCGCCGCAAAACAAATGCGCGTATCAAATAATGAATACTCTGTTTCAGACGGGCCGGTTGCCGGGGAGGGATAATTACTGTGCGTTAGAGGCGGGACCGTGGGGGATTGTGTACAATGGGTCTCTGACCGACTCTAAGAGGGAGGGACGTGACCTGGGGAGGTTGACGGGTTAGTGGTGAATCAGGAGCGGGGGGGCAAGAAGGGGTGAGAGGAAGAGATTCTATAATTAATACTCTCATCGTCTTGCCTCTCTTTGTAAAAGAAATCAAGTCTTTCATGGATCTAGCGCTAATAGTAGGCGTGCGTAAAATATAAGGCAGGCAGAAATCGTAGGTGGAGGTGTACAGTACATGATAGGAACGAGCTTGGTAGCTATTTCAAAGAGAAAGCATTAAGCTTATTAACTTATAATAAATCAACGTAGATCTACTGTGTGGCCTCTGTCCTTTTCCGAATTTTATGCGTGCGGCGCACTACCATCGAGATCTACAGAGGGCTATATTTATGCTTCATTAGCAAAGTGGGGAGAGCTTATGAGTCCATATCGCAAGAGTGGCTGTGGCTTATAAGGTATCTTGAAAATGTCGTTTTAGGGGGTGATTGGTTATAACTTTTGTTGCTTCTGGTCTGGGAGTCGGGCAATCATCCGCTTGGGCAAGCGCTGAAGGGGATTGTGAGAAAGAAGGAATCTTACTGTGAGATTCTAGTATTGGCGTCTTTAGCAAGCATCGTGCAGCGTGATTTATTTCTCCTGAGATCTCGTCGGCTAAATTTCGTGAGGCCGAAAAGTGGCGAGTGCTTTCCCGCTCAAAGTATTAAGTGTGGCTGGCGCTCAAGCCGCAAGCGATGATCTACCTTGGGCTCTATGCTCCCTGCTGTTGTAGAGCTGGACTAGCATGATGATATGGTTTTTGATGGGACTGCTTTCAAAGGTTTTTGACGAGAATAAGTAATGCGCTGGCATTTGGTTTTGGGAATGGGAAGAGGGGTGGGAGAAGAGGAGTGAGGATTCCCGGCCTGTTAAATCCGTTCGGCTCGACACGGCTCGGTTGAGCAGTAAGATATCTAACAGTGTACAGTATGAGATTGTGATGATGGAGGCTCAAAGGTAAGCCCCGTGGGGGAGAGGGAAGGTATGGAGGAGAGGCTAGCGAATGAGAGAGAAAGGTGTAGCTGACAGCTGTGTATTACGGGCAAGCGAGAAGATTGTGTAAGATTGTGTAATGTTTGCCTGAAGATTCTAATATTGATAAGTTGGAGGGTTACAATTGTGTTCTTTTGAGATTGATCTCTGGAAGTAATTGGAGGTAGCTGGCCATCCAGAAACCCTCAAGCAAAGTTGTCCGTATGGCCTTGCCGAAGATCGCATTGACTAAGTTTGATATCCGGAGGAGTGGCAGACACTTTCTCCACGCTTCTCCATCATATGTCAAATAAAAATCCATCAGATAGAGAACGGAGAAATGTAGTGCCGATAACTGCAAGGTTTAAAGACCTAAGTCCCGAACGACGAGAGCTCCAAGAGTCCCAGTCGTCCAAAATGCAGAGAATTGCATGCTGCAGTTGCATGAGCTCAATATGGCCGCACAACGCCTCTTGATACATGGTGTCAGTTTTGACGGCCGAAAGCAGCAGCTTTCATTTCGACTCGGGGTCCCAGATATGCACTCACCTACCCCTCCTAATATAGATGCAGCAAGGCAATCTTATAGTTCGAGTTGCCGATAAGTTTCGTCCCATCTTTTAGTCTTCCTTTACCCTCAACGCGGTATCGTCCGACACGCAACGTCTCCGAATATGGGATGGGCGTGCGAACCGTCTCAGGGGAAGTGATGCTGGACGAAGATCACGCATCTCGCTCGCTTAAACCACGTGCACCCCTCCAAGTTGGTGACGAGCAGACGACACCCCTGAGCTTCATCCAAGCCTCCTCATTTCTCCCCAGTCTCACAACGGCACCAGCCATCAACCAAGCACAGACGATGGGCCGATGGCCCACTGGGTTTCAGAGCTGACGACTTGGAAGTTCTCGTCCCTCCTCAGATGGCCGGCGTTTGTCTAAAACGAGGGCCTTCTCCGCCACATTAACCGTATCAATTAGTATAGTAGATCTTAGAACATGCACCTAGATGTGCGAGATATACTGTAAGCTTAAGATTAGAGGGAGGCTCTCACCCCGCAATAAGAGCCTACAGGGGAGCTTCACAGACGGGGAACCAGAGATGTTCAGACGACTAGTTGCCGTACACCCTTGCTTGGATCTTGATGGCTATCGGCGTTCCGATGTCGTCAGATTGCTTTCCCAATGCAATGTTACTATTCTACGCCTCTGTTCTTCTTTTCCTCTGCCTTTTTGCCTACTTTCTTCCTTTTATCCCCTCATTCCCGACTGGCCTCCTTCTGTGGCTTCTCTTCTACCCTCGTGTCTCTGAAGACATTCTTTTTATTTGCATCGCACATCGGCGGCTGTTCAATGTTGGAGTTGAGTTTGTTATTGTTTGTCGCGGTTACTGCTGTGCGGTTTGGCCGGCTCACAACGTTTAATTTGAGATATACACCAGTGGCAAGCTCGCTCACGAACTAGCTTTATTTGCATTCTTTCGATGCTGGACAACACGCAATTTTGATACCGCCGTTCTTTCGCCACTTGAGGCACAGTCATTCTTTTATACATAAACATTCTCTTTGATTTTGGTGCCGGATCACTCTCATTTAATGGACATCATTTTCACACATGCCATCACTACCGACTAGGTTTCTACTGGCTGGAATTGCGAGACGCCAAACCTGGAATAATTCGGGTAATATCGAGACGAGAACGAAACTGAGAAGTGGATGTCAACTATAGAGACATCAAGTTCAGGAGGAGGGAATGCCTCTCCGACGCCATTTCCTCCCCCTCCTCCAGGATCGCTATTCAATGCCTCGAGTTTTCCTTTTCCATTCCAACCCCCGAATTCGACTACGATAACAATCAGTTCAATACTCACTATCTTACCCACCTTCACTATCAGCACAATCCAAACTTCTTCCATATTTACCAGTGTCATATCGACCGTCACGCAAACAAGTCTCTCCGTTACAGCGCTTCCAAACCCTGCTGCGACTGCTGGGATTGAAGCTGTCAATTTACTCTTGACGTCAGACGCCAATCTCACAAGAGAAAATACCATCATCGTTCTCGTTCTAGGTATAGTAACAATAATTATACTTCTGGCCATTGCGCTCCTATTCTGCATCTATGTACGCCGCCAACAGCAGAAACACCGAGATGATGAATCTCCTCCTTTCACTTCACTTGCTCCTCGGCCCGCGCCGGCTTTTCCAGTTGCAACCCAACCATCACATATTCCACCAGCGCATATGAGAGAAACGAGTTTGTCAATGGGTCCTCGGGGCGGAACGGCGGATTCATACTCTCAGGCATTGTCGCAGACACTAGCAAGAACAGAGGAGGCGTTGCAATCTCACCCACCAAATTTGGTGGGCATAGTTCCTCCAACCTGGCCTTCTCGATCTTTTCCCGCACCTGTCGCAATGCCCGAACCTCCTCGAATTCCATCTTTCCAGAATCGTGGCCTGCCAAGCATCAACATTCTTCCAAATACCCCCTCAGTCTATCCGGTCGAGCGGGACTCCTCTCCTAGTCCAATCACACCTCCTGCTGGTATGACGGCATATCCAGTCTTACAAAGACCAGAAATAGTACCGGTTACTACCGGGAAAGTGAGAGTTCCGACGCCGCTGTATCATGCTGCCTTCCAAGTATCAGCTCAACACCAACGAGGTCGAACTAGTGCTTCTGAAGTGGGAAGATTAGGCTTGCCAGTGACTGCTGCTGTAGGGAGGCAGTCAAGAGGAAGCGTGAGTACGATTGGAAGCGACATCATCTATGCTCCGGATCCCGACCCAGGTCAAGGCCCTGGTGGAATGGGCATGAGCCAAGGAACCAACAATGGGCGCGCACCAATTCTCCACAGCACACGTGCAAGCTCTGATGTGTTCCCCGAAAGCAGATACGAAGAGGAGGACGAAAGACATGACGAGGAAATTGAGCAGCGAGTAAGAGAAGGAATGAGCCGCCGCCCCAGCGCTGGCGGCGATCCCTCGCCGCAGAGCATGGATGCGGGCAACGCAAGTCCAAGCCAGACGGTAATGGCGCTTACCAGGGACGAAAGTTGATGGTCCTGGTTGTATGGGGGAATGTCACCGCGGGCATCTCGGATTTCTAGAATGTCGAGTGCTTCTCGACTGGACCCAGATCTAGAGCGACCTGATCGGCCAGGAAGCTTTTAGAGGACTGCGAGGGATCCCTCGTAGTCTACGGCTAGATGATGGCCTTGGTCTTCGGCTTCAGGACAAGAATCTTGACACCTAGTACGGCAGGACACAGCTGCCGAGTTCAACAGATCCTAGATTCCCTCGGTTGACGCCCATACAACCCGCACACTCGTTTAGGCGATGATGTGAATCACTCACATAGCATATACACACTGTCATTACACCGACTTACCACAACTAAACATTAATCAGCCCAGCTAGACTGGAGCTGGAGGATTCACATCCATTCATCAGGAATTTTCGGCTAATTACCGACTTCTCACTTACGACTTTAATCTCACGGCGATCACGACACGTCAACATATTCTTCTTGCTCGCTGTATAGACAGTGAGCTGGTTTTGGGCGAGGGAGGGGTGGCATAATAGGCCAGGGGCTGGTAGTGATTTGGAAAATGGCGATACAACTGAAACGTTCTATTTTGTTGCATGAGGAGAGATTTAAGGACGAGAGTAGAGTGTTTGATTCCATCTGAGGGTCTAGCAAAGCTTACTTGAGATATTTTATACATTCAATGGAACGGGATTTTGCTACATGTTTCCTTTCTAGTGCTTGCAATATATCTCTTTTCATGGTTTGTTTTTTCAACTACTGTGTAAGTCTTTCCAAAATCTGTAGGCTTGTGACATCTGCTGGAATCGGATGTGGGGATTATGCAGGTAACCCAATCGGTATCCCTCAATAAAGCTGTAGAGAGCCCACTGGGTATTTGTGTGGTGCTACGAAGTCGTACCGAACCTACGCTCACTTTCAGCTCCCTCTCCTATATATTCAGCTGGCGTCTCTCTGAAATTGTCAACCCTTCTGACCGAAACAAATCATGCTGCCAAGTCCAAGCCACCTCATCGTAATCATGCCATGCTCCAACTTGATACTCTTGGCCCTTCTCTTAACCACAGTCCTCGCTCTTTCACCTGCTCCCAGAAACTGAGATCCATCCCGGTTCACTATCCAGCTTACTTCGCCCATCTCATCGGAATGTAAGAGATGGGGCAGTAATATTACGTTTCCTACTCTCCCAAAGTAGCCGAGTGCCTGCATTCTGGTGGCAGCCTCCCTTTTTCCAGCCCCTCTCACCCACTCACTGAACACTCACACGAGCACTATATAGAATCTTGTGCCTCCACTATCGAATGCTGTCACCCGTCTCCCTGCCTCCTCGGTACATCCTAGGGGATCGACATCACCAGGATTGAAGTGAAGAACTAGCTTCCTGTTACTAGGACATAGTATATTGGAGGGAAGACTGTACGTTGATATTCTGAATGGACAATAGGAGGTTGTTTGGCAAGTTGGGATTGGTGGAGGTTGTAGTGAGACTAGACTTCGTGATGAAGAGCCGGAGCAGATATAGGGAGGAGCGGGCAGCATTGTTTTGTTTGCAATCGCCTCAATGTATTTGACAGCTTACAGAGAAAACGGAAGGAAGAACGTTCCCATAGGCATTGTGTTGGAACACAGCTGCCTTGAGCTACTAAATAACTTAAAATGAAAGATTCGAGTCTGGATTAGGGAAGGAAATAGAGACTCAAAGTATCATACTTGTTGAGGAATGGTAGGGAAAATGCGTCAGGTTTGATGAAAATTTGACATGAAGTTAGATGTTGCCGTGGTGCCTCTAAGTGCGAGGTATTTATCAATTCCACGGGCAAATGATGAATTCTATTAATTAAATCTTCTGTTCGCAAAAGGAATTACATAAATTTGCTTACTTGGGTATATTCTGCGGTGTTTCAACGTAAACAAGCATAGTCTGCGGAATAATGATCTATGGGGGGAATAGTACAGCTCAATTGCAAAGTGGTTTTTCGCATGCACCACTGGCTCACCGCTGCATCTACTAGAAATGATCCTCATTGTAACGCCATCCCTTTGATATCATGCCCAGCCTGTTCCATACACCAGATCTAAGTTTGAGCTTTTGTATACCCACGCTTACATTCTATCACCCAGTCAGCACATTCATGATCTGGGGGAGCGGGGAGACATACCGCTCAACGGGCGACAATCCAAGCAAACGCATGCCATTGTTTAGCACGATCCTAGCCGCATCATATAAAGCCATTCGGGCCTTCATCAACCCCGGCTCACTTCCCACGATTCGCAAGTGATCGTAACTGGAACTGAGAGTATGTGTCATCTTGAATAGGTAGGTCAACACTGTAGCTGGTTCTAAAGTCTTGAGGGTATTTTGAACGACATCTGGGTATTGAGAAATGACTCGGATGAGATTCTTGGCGTGGATTTCGGTGAGAAGACTAAGATCTGCACTGGCAATCTCCTCCTCTGAGAGTGCGACTCGGCGGGTGATGGAGCAGAGACGGGCGTGGGCGTATTGGAGGTATGGTCCAGTATCGCCTTCAAACGAGGTCATGGCATCCATGTTGAACTCGTAGTTGTTGATACTATTGAGGCAATTAGTTGTTACGATGGCTAATGGAATCTATTAAGACTTACCGCTTGCCGCTCATATCTTGAACCATCACACTAGAAATACCAAGGATATCTGCCACAGCAAGGGGATTCTCGACTTGTTCGTATTTAGCTTGGTTCTTTTGCATGACTTCGTGCATCTTCTCTCCAACATCCCTAAGGATATCGTCCAAAAACTTGACAGTCCCCTTACGGGTACTCATTCCCAAGACCAAACCGAAGTTAACGTGTTGGACCTTAGCAGCAAGCTCCTTGTAACCCATCAACTCGATGATCTTGAACAACTGCTTCAGGTGTAGATCCTGTTGCGATGCCACAACGTAAATCATGTGATCAAACTTGTACTTGTCTTCACGTTGCATCATCTCGCTGATATCACGAGTGAGGTAAAGAGCAGTTCCGTCATTCTTCTTGATGATGGGTCGCTCAAGACTCTTTCCTGGCTTTCCGGGGACGTGCTTTGTGAAGTCGACAATCACAGCTCCTTCTGACACTTCGGACACGCCCATGTCGGCCATCTTCTGGGCAGCAAAATCCATACGCTCCTGCTTGACTTGACTCTCACCTGAGTAATCGTCGAAGTGGATGTTCAGTCGAGCATAGGTTTCCTTGTATCGCTTAATACTCAAATCCCTGAAACGTGCCCACTGTGCGATAGCCTTTGTATCATTCTCCGTCATTGCCTTAAAATATCGGCGAGCTTGCTCATCCAATCCTTCGTTCTTGATCAAAGTTGCTTCCTCGGTCTTCCCAGCTTCCTCCAGTGCCTTTATTTGGTCCTTTTCTGCTGTGAGATCCTTGTTGATAGCAACGTAGATTTCGTATAGGTGATTGATAGGGTCGACTAGGAGAGCTACCTCATTACCATACTGCTCAAAGCCGAGAGCCAGTAAGCCATATTGCTTGCCCCAATCACCCAGGTAGTTGACTCGAATGACATCCCAACCAGCTCCTTCGTAGAGGTTTGACAGAAACCCTCCAATAATTGTGCTTCGTAGATGTCCAGCGTGGAAGGGTTTGGCGATATTGGGCGATGAAAATTCGATTATAATACGCTTCTGTCCCTTTGAAGCATCTGCGGGGTCCTTCAGTCCCAAGAACTTATTTGATCCAAAATCTCCCTTTCTGTTCAAGATTGATGGTACCAGAATCTGGGCAAGTTTATCAACCTTGAAGAAGAATTGCATAAAAGTGCCGGTAACTGTTGGTTTGTGAACTAGAGGGGACTCGGGGAACTGGTGAATAATAAGCAAAATGCTTTGTAGACTATAGGACTAGGATAATACCTTTGCGGCCCACTCCTCTGCAAGCTCAGCTGGCTTCTTGCCCTTAACTCGCAAAGCAGGAACAGGTAGGACCAAATCGCCCTTTTCTAGTGTTTGTGTCCATTGTAGAGCTGGGTACACAATCGAAGCATTCACTCCAGTAACTTCTGTGAGGATCGAGGTAAGATGAGCGCGGTAGACATCAACAGGGTTGACCTCTGGGTAGCAATTAGGGTATTTGGGTAGGGGCGTAGTCAGGCTCAGAGATGTGAGTTTCTCGGACAGCGAAGCCGATGCCGACGCCATTGTGTATGCTCGATTTTGAGGTTCTCGTAATCCTTGGAGGCGTGTTGTGCGTTGAACTGGCGGCAATTGGGTGGACCAAAGTCTCGTAAAGTGTCGTGATAGCAGTGACAGACAGGGTAAGGAAGTATTCATTAAAAAATTTTGGTGGGAGGGGTAGCGGGGAAAACGAGGGGGACTGTCACAATACTCGTCTGTGAGTCAGGGAGAGGCCCAAAATTTTGGGCCGCAGCTCAGCCTTCCTGGCACGTGATCGTTAGGTTCTGCCCGTCTTCACCGCGTTCGTAAGTATCTTTCCGTGTTTCATCATCCACCGCAAATTCTTGTCCAAACCTAGAAATTCAAACCATCAAACAATCTTTTCCTCACATAAGCTCAATTCTCTAGAAAGATGAATCCTCACAATATCTTTTAAAAGTCAATCCCCAATTCGAGCATACAAATTTCTGGTTTCCTTCATAAGCATCCTGTCGCTATCCATCATCTTCTGAGCCATCTAGTCTCAAGTTCGCTGGTTCTTTTCCAAATTCCAAATCCATTTGTAAGTCTTGAAACCTAACTTTCCGAACCCGAAAATTATTAAAACCAAAAAATATTACGTACTCCAGGTTCCTAGGGCAGAAAGAAAGAAACACCTCCGCCAAGCCTACCGACCACTTCCAGCCCACGATCGCGGCCGTACTACGCCGGGCGTGATGGGATGGACTGACCGTCATCCTTCAGAACTCGCAAAAAGGCACGCTCATGTGAACCTGTCTTTATCAGCATCTTCATGGTACTTTCCGAGGGGATCTCGGTTGGCTCACTTGGTCTGGCTCCGTGAGCCCTGTCCCCGACCGTGATGGAACGGCTATCGACGGTCTCGCGAACGATTACTGCCCCGTTTGGCGAGGAAGTAGAGGAATAGTCCATTTGCATCAGGCTGACTCTCAATCGATAATGCCCGGGATGTTGAATGACAAGGTCGGGGAAGTAGAAGTAAGCTCTGTCCCTTGAGCTAGAACTGCTGTTTGAACTTTCTGGGAGTGGGTGGGCAGAATCGGCCACCTTTCCACCAAGCTGGTCGTAAAGAACCTCGCCTGACTGATGGACTAGTGTCGCCACAGCCCATATTTGTGAGAGCTCGTTAAAGATACTCGCATCACTTCTGATACGTGCCGCTAGTGGTGGATACAGAGGTACTCCTGGCTTCGCTTCTTGCGGAGGTTGAACTGCGAGTCCAAGCATTTTTGATAGTAGTGTACGTCTCGTACTTGTAAAAGCTACACTACCACAAGTTTTAGCCCTTAATCATAGTATCATTGAGAGAGCAGCAAAATTCCTGCCATAGTCTCGGCCATCGCCAGAGTTGGATATATAGTGCTTCGACTCCGACCATGATATTCAAGAGAAGGGCTATTGGCTTACCTAACTTTGGATTAGGAATCGGGTTAGATACAAATCTAAACTGCAGGGCGGTGGTGTGCGAGGAAAACGAGTTGTCTTGAAAGCGGTGGAGTTGATGGTTTTGAGGGGGGCTAATTCCTCTACTTTATACTTTCAACACTCTACACAAAGGGTAATTCCGCTGGTATTCTACCCGTCTGAAGCATGATAGGATTGATTAGTTGGGAATACGCAGAAACACCAAGCAACGATCGAAATTGGTTCTGTCAGACGTGAGAGCTCCAAAAATGAGGCTCGAAGCACTCATGGCGGCGACGGGCCACTGAGTTCGTAAGACAGGAGGGGCTCCTTCCGATGCGTACAGCAAACTCTTGGAGAACTTCATCAAGCTATCCCAGATTGCCGATCTTAACAAGGGTATATTCTTAATGGCCCAGGGCCAAATACCTCGAATTACATCATGACAACTGAAAGTACCGCAAGCACACCGGCCGGGTATGATGGTGTACTGTAAGTATTACGCTATCAAGCTAGGTTGATTAATATACTTTGTGGCTTTCCACAAATTTCGGTTCTATTTCGAACATGGTGTGCTGAGGGACTGTAAGCCCAGATTTGTTTTCTTCTGGGGAATTGTTTTACTTGAAAAATCAGTAGCTCACTACAGCTGCCAAGAAATGGGGGATATAATTTTCTTTCAACCAAGTTCTGCTGTTGGGATCGGGTATTTGGATCTCGGGGCTTTTTTTAGTACATCTGCTCAAGTGACGCTAGGGTGCCACTATGAGCACCGTACTGTGCAGCCCAAATACTTATAAACCGTCCCATGTCGAACAGCACATAATTATTCCCCGATATTATTCTCGAGGTCAAGGCTGTTGGTAGTACCAGAGCCAAACCCATGGCGCCGGGCTCCAGGGATACCCGATTTGGTGCGCCAAATTCTGCTGTGCTACCACATCAACAAACTTGCTACTCTTCTCTGTGGACCTGATTTATACGAACAATACATGAGGAGATGGTGGGACACACTGCATATTCGACATCCGATCTCGACATTGAGATATTCGTCAATTCATCACAGACATATCATTGCTTTTAACGCGATGCGAGCATTACCGGGCCATTTCTTCGAGGCGCATTCGGCTACTAAGTGAGGAGACATGTCACGTGGCAGACTCCCTCTAATCGAGCCTGAATGATCGAAGTACACAAGAAGGATCATAGCGTTTTTCCTGTCCACCTTGCTTTGAGTAAAGATGATTTGATACTTGTAACAGTAACCATATTCTCATTGCTCGCCTCATAGTCATGCTTACCTGCAATGTTGCTGTCATTATTATCTGTTGCACCTTCCTTCCTTCCTTCCTTCCTTCCTTCACTTGTAGCTATACTTTGCTGCTAGCTAGCCAGGCTCTCTCACCTTTAATGAGAACACAACGGAATTCCATCACTATCCTGATACCCACCGACATTCTGGTAACCCTAGAGTATTTCTTTCTCGCACCTATCATCACTCGTTTCCTTGCGATTGGTCCGCCTTCATTGTTACGCACATTTCTATTCTCTAAAACCTCTGGTCAACTGAGTATGTTCTAAATTGTGCCTCTAAGAATTCGCCCGATACGTCACATTGCCACTTCTATGACAGGCCAGGTTTGTTGTGGTCACTACCGGCCTATCACACAATTTTTGGACAGTTGAAGGTATTTCCAAGCTCGCAGAATATGTCTCTGAAACGACTGCTGACGCGTACATTAGCCTTACGAATGAGCCATGTCTGCAACCGTCACGCAATCGGTTCTCTTCATTGTACTGTTCTCCACCACTGGTGGCTGCTTTTTTCTCGCCTTGGTATACATGGCAGTGGTCTACTTCAAGAGGCACCGAAACATGAAGATCACCTCCCCCAGTATCACCCGCGAACCACATCCCTACGCATGGAAAACAAAAATTCCTTCGGACAACATAGACTGACCCGGGCCCAAACACATGGCACGTACGAGGATACTTGGTCCAGCAATCCAGCCTTCCTCCCTACTGAGATCCCGTTCCCGATTACCAGGGTCATCAGCTTCCACGACATCCACTGTAAACTAGCCACCCATTCAATATTCACAAGCCCGAAAGGCCCTATTTAGTCGCTACAAGGGATCGGAGTTGCCCATCCTATGCAACCCCTAACCACGGCGCATAGCATGGCGGCATCCCTAAACCCATAGACTGGACGCACTGAGATCAACAGCAAAGACACTTTTTATCCGATCTAGATTGGGCTCGAAGCGTGCAAACCCTAGAAAGATGATCAAGAAGCTTCCAAAGCTTTGTAGGCTGAACTGGCTTTCGGGATATTGATGGGGAGAGTGGAAGACTAGGACCACTACGTCGTTTGTTGGTCCGTATTCGAGCTCCACGCACATGAAATTGGACAAGGTTTCCTGTACTACCACCTATCTGCAAGATCAGCGGGATTTTGAAGTCAGGTCTCAATTTTTCAGACCTCGTCCTATATCTGCAGCTGTTGAATGGGGGGGGGAATCACATGTTGTTTGCATCAGACGCAATTATTCACTCTGCTTGGCAAGACACCGAGGCATTCAGTCTTCACGCAAGCTTCAAGTTTTGAGAGCTGGAATTACGTTACGAGGCTAGGGCCAATTATGCGTAGTTAATACAACTGGGCCTGGCGGAGTGCAGATTTAAGGTCTGAAGGCCATAGTAAGCTCCGCTATCTAAATTTGGCCCAGGGAGAAGCGTTGAGTCTTGAAACTTCAGCCTTGTTCCTTCAGTTATGTTTTGGACTGGATTGTTCTGTTATTCAATCCTCGAAGCTCAAATACCCTCAAAAACATTCTGTGCCCAGAATTGTTTCAGCAAAATTCCCCAGACCCACCCCACTATTCTTGTCTTGCTTGGGGAATAACAACAATTTCAGCGGTCTAGTCTAATTTTGATTTAATTTTTTATCTTTGCATCACTTTGGGCCTGCTATTTCAGACATTCATTATACCTAGACTGTAGGAAGCTGTGGGAGCACACGCTTCGCAACCCCTATTCGCTAGCGAGATGCCCGGGGAAGTGGAGCCTAGGCCCGGACTTTGTCCAGAAGCCCAGTCCCCATTCTTATAACCCACTAAGGACTTAAAATTCGGAACTTGGTAATTATCATGCGATTTCTCAAAGATGGATACAAGTACAGGTATCAAATTTCATACAGTACAACGCCAGTCCAAGGGCAACTATGCTTACAGCTCTTTGCACAAATCAAGGAAAAGTGGGTAATGTCTTTACTTCCACAAAATAGAGACACGGGTCAAATATATCAGGAAAAGAACAACCCCTAGTTTGGCTGTTCTCTCGTAGTAACTATATCATCCAGAGTCAAAATTTTCTGTATCCGGCACTCAACTTGCCGCAGCAAAGAATTTCTAGGCACCACGGCCTACGTAGCAATAATAGATCAAAAGCTAAGAAAATAAATTGGAGGTGTAACAAATTTCCGTGCCTGGCTCCTCTGCAAATTATGACCGCTACTAGTGCCATCAAAGTGTCGGAATTGGTAGGCTTTGAGCCGAATTGAATTAAAGTTCCCTACAAGGTTCTGCATCAAGCTTCGATCTCCCATAATGGCACTTAACAGACGTCAAGATCCTTCGAGGTGAGGTTTTGAATTCCTTCCACTATAATCGCTTGTAATCGCTTGGGTTGCACCTTCTGCTCATCCTTTCTGGAATGGGTAAATGCAAGGTCAAAGTTAGTGATACCGTTGAGTGACACCTTGGCAAGCGTTCTGGTTTTACGGTGACAACACCCAACCCACGAGAACAAGTATATCCAAAATCGCTTCTAGAAATAGCCTTACGAGTCGCGCACTGTACCTGTCCTCCTTGAGTATTCATTTTGCAGAGCTCAAAGACTGCAGGATCCGCGGAAGTGCAACTTCTCAAGGGTTGAACAACCGGGATTTGCAAGGCGGCACTAGGCCATTCGCGACATGGGAATATTGTAAAGCCAATATTCAGCAATTTCACTGCCCGTGTTGTAGATTAAAACTCTCTGAATCCTATTGTCTGCTCTTCCTATTGGGCATATATCCGGCCACTACCCTCGGGTACGCGGTGGGGTTTCCCCGGAGTGTGGCTTGCAAGAAATTGATCTAGGCCGACACATTGAGATTAGCGGCATCCCTATCAGTTTTCCAAGGTGGGGAGGGCCCTAGCTTTGTTTTGGGATAGAGGAAAATCCATTGAGTTATCGGCGGATTGCAACACTCAATCCTTACTCGACCTTCTGGTAAGCCATCAGTTTCAAAACATGCCACCTACGTGCCCCAGCCTGCGCCTGTTGTTACCAGTCGAAGGAGATTGTCTTCCAAAGCCCCTACCTTGGATATCTAGATGCCCTGCGGCAAAATAAATGAATGCCACCGGACATCTCAATACCTATCCAGCTGAACCTGCGATCCTGTTTCTTCAAGCCCGAATCGACGACGTCAAGATGGGTAGCACAGCCATGCAGCTGCCGGCGCTGCCGATGTCCCACGTTCCCTAAACCTGTTGAAGAGATAGACTCGATGACGACTTCTTCCCAGGGCTGGGCCTCTAAGGCTGAGTGCCGGCTCAATGCCGCTTCCCCAGCCGTCCCGACCTCGACGCCTTCCGCGCCGACTCCGGGGCTCCCGCTATCACCGCTTCGGAACCTGGGCCCGCCCGATGTACTTCCGTCCAGCACGCACATTCGCATGAGAGTCGCATGTGGAGGCACGACACGGCTCGGATCCATGGGTTCAGCCTACGTACAAAGTCTACAAGGCAGGTCTGCAAACTTTGTGGCCTGGGTGCACAAGTCTGTCGTGCTTCTGTCACAAACCTGCAAATCAAGCTTCTGCAACGCTACAATACTGACGTCGAGTGGCTTGGCGCACGCGAGCTTCTGGTTGTACAGGGCGCTGCTTCCTGCGATTTCCAGACAGTCCAGGCCGCGGTGCTAGGAACGAGAGAGGCCCCGGCTGGGAAGCAAGACAGATGTGTACATATCTGAGGTGTCGGATTCATGGACGGGCCCGTACTTGGAGGATTTTCCGTGGTGCCGCCGAGATGCGCACTGTATTTCGGGCAAATGTTCCGGAAGCCCTGATATCGCTCCCGTTCACCCGTCCAGCTTAGTCTTTACAATCCAGGCAGCCTGCGTTGTACATACATTGATTCGGCGACCTCCTGTGTAATGTGCTGCATTGCGTTGCATCTTCGTTGCTTTTGATCGAGATTTTGACAGCTTGAGTCTACAGCTCCCTTGGGATCTCTGTTCCAGGCGACGAGTAAACGTTCCATCCCACGTTCCCGTTGGAGAATGACTGGTGACGGGAAGAGTAGTTTCCAAATCTGGTGTGACGGCTGATCACGCTGGATCTCGTGTGAATGTTCCGGAAAGAGGGGATATCGAAAGGGTGTGAAATCGATCGGCGGGGGCACCACCAGGGTTTTATGCAACATGATGGGAAGATGGGGACTGATTACTGAACGCTCTTAAGCTGCTGGCTAAAATGGCATTTATTCCAAATACTCTGTGTCAGCCAGTCCGTCGCTTTTGGGAATTCCAAATACTTGGTCTAGTCTCACAATCAACATGGCTGAGTGGTTGAGTGGCTGAGACGAGGGGGGCGGTGAGTTTCTGGGTATTTGGGTCTCCCTCGATCAGAAGGACGGGGACGTTTTTACTTCCAGCTTCAGAGTAAATACTCTTCGGGGAGGCTGAGTTCATTAGGGGAAGGAGACGGGGGGCTTCGACCACGCAGTTTCTGCGAGCTAGCGACTGAGCCCGGGATCTCTACTCTCTTGGACTTCTGATATTGGCACTTGCCAGTATTTGTCGAACAATTATGATATTTATCCTGGAATTTATCAGAGAGTAGATCCCCATACCAAAGTCAAGTGAGAAAATGGTAAACCGGGTTGCAAAGTCATCCTCGGATTTTTACAAAGTCAAAGTCCCTGACCAAACCTCAGAACAGCCGACCCAGTCCCCCAGACGATTCAACACCAACACGCTAGATGCTCAATTCATAGTCAGACAAACAATCTCCCAAAAACCCAAGATATACAATGAAGGACTCCATTCCTCAAACAATCGACGTATCAAAATTCGGCTCAAGCTTTTCCTGCTGCGTCCTCTCTTCACTCTGCTCACTTCTCGAATCATCATACTTGATACTAACATGCGTCGTCTTATGAATATGCCCATCTTTCCCACTGGGACCCGGAAACCTCTCCGTCGTCGCACTTCTGTCATTCAGAATAAACTCCTCGCTATCGCCATCATGCGCCACAACCACAGACGCGAACTGTTCTCTAGGATTCCGACGACCAACTTGAAAAGGCATCCAGTCGTTCTTGGAGGCGCCCGCGTAGGCGAAGGAGCGTGAATGGTCCCCTGGATGTATGACGGCGGAGTTGGTGGAGGGGAAGAGCCGGGGGAAGAGCCGGGCGAGGGGCATGCGGAACATGGGGAGGCACGCGCAGGTTATGGCTATGTTGGGCTCGATTATGGTCCACATTGTTGCTTCAATGTCCCCTATTCTTCTTAGTCTCTAATCTCGACCGGATTAAGCGGATGAGAGAGGGCTTACAAGTTGGATCTGGGGTCTTAGATGTAACGTCCAGAGTAGTCATTCTCATAATCGTCGTCACGATAACACTTCCTCCTGTTAGCAACCTTTCCTTATTGCCAATGTGCAAAAGGGGGACGTACAATCCTCCTAAAGCGAAAACAGCAGTCAACCCCAACTTCTGATTATGTCCCAATCTTAACTTATAAATCACCGGCATCGGCATGACTAAGATAACCACGTCTCCAAGAATCGAGAAGCCGGCATTGGCATACCAGAAAACGGTAATGTTGATGCATGTCCCGGGGAGGTTTTTGTTCCAAGCTCGAGCGAGAGGGAAGCATTGCAGGATGGAGCCGAGAAGGGAGGAGAGCCCGTAGGCGGCAACGAAGCCGAGAAGGGACCAACAGATAATGCGGAAGGGGCGTTGGATAAAGAGGCGGAGGTAGAGGAGTAGGATGGAGGCTTTGGTTAGGTTGATGGTTGTTTTGTAGAAGAATTGGGAGAAAACAAAGTACTGATTTGTGCGTTAGTGAGGAGGGAGGGAATGGATATAGGAAGTTGAATTAACCTTTAGCGCATGTCTCTTGTTGTCTCTTGTGAGGTCTGTTCCGTGTTTGCCATAGCCGTAAGAGACGGCTTGAGAGGAGTCAGTTATTGGTTCTGGGAAGAGTGAGGGTTTGTGACGATAAGATACAGAAATTCAAGTAGACCTTGAATATTCACCTGCTGTCTATTAACTGTCTCGTTTCAAATATCCTGATCCTACTGAATATTCAAACTGAGTAAATAGCCAAACAAAGTAAAGTAAGACTAGTAATCGACAAGCGGTAATAATTCAAGACCCTTTTTGAGACTTCAGAAAGCCAAGGTAGCCGTGATATTAAGTCTTACCTGTTAACAGAAAGCCGTTCATAGCCAGACAAAACAACTATCTGTCATTAGCCCTCTATCTTAGCTGCTTCACGACTTCAAGCTTACAAGAGCAAGCAAAACAGTCCAGTCGTCCAGCCCAGGTTTAATATTCAACCTCAACCGCGACCAAAACCGCACGCTCACCACCAACGGACTGATGACACTGAACAAAATAGCCGGTGTTCTAACCATGTCCGCCCTGTTGGGACTATCGTGCCCAGTGATATCCATGGCGAATATTGCCAAAAAGGTAGGGGCTTGGGAAAGGCTGGTGGGTGAAGATTGTGGGGATAAGAAGCAAAACAGTGAAAGCTGTGATCACCGGCACGAGCCAGTGGGATGAGGCTTTAAGCCTTTATATCAAGCTGCCATCTTGGATAAATCTCGATTATCGAAACGGTATTGACGCTGGTGGTTGTCATTTGCAGCCCCTGTATGGAGATCTTGGAAAGGAGGCACAAGTATAGAACTCATGTGTTAAGGGGCACGGCTTGGGCCCGACGAAGGGGAATATATTGCTTTGATGTCTTTCTGCAGCCTGCGGTCTGCAGCCTCTCGGGGGGATTCGTTTTCTGGGAAGTCATTTGGTCGTTATACTCCGTAGTAAGGAGATACCGTAACAGCGTATAGTCACTAACCTCCCATAGAAAGTACCTTGTCACCCCGTGAATGATCTCTGTCTAGTACTGGGGGCACAGGCCAGGGGTTCCATAATTTACTGTACTTAGTACTGAACCTGTTCAACATGAAGGCTGTGCTGTCATGCTGGGGTTGAGGTTGGGGTTGGGAATTTCCAAGGAAATAGATCGAAGTCAAGGATATCTCTTGTTTGTCTCGGAGTGGTTTCGATTGGAAGGTACGGGCAGGCGATAGATGCCCTGAGGCCCAAGGAGATGGGAACCGGAATGAAATCATCGCATTATTCAGATTGGAGTTTAGGCTGACATGCCTTCACATCTTGAATCATCCTGAAAGCATACCCAGAAAGCTAGGAATATCTGGTAAGAAAAATAATAGTCTTTCAGCCAACACGTTCTTTGGATCAGTCCCCTCATCCACATGTCTACCCACAACTTTAACTAAATTTATTATATAGACCGGGTGAACCAGCAAGAGTCAAAAGTTTGAGTTTTGACTTACTGGGCGCATCAAACCGTTATTGTGCGACGGTACTTAGCACCGCTTAGCTGGCAGTGCTAAGAGCTGCGTATCGACCAAAGCAACCTTAAGTCTGCTAATCATCACTTGGCATTTACACAATTTCAGCGCTATTCGAAAGCTTTTCGATTAACCGGATTAATTGCCGCAATGCTTCCCTTGCCAAACTCGAAGCCAAGATAAAAGACATTCCTACTTTACTTACAGGTCAGGTCTTCAGTGGATAAAAAATCCCGGAATCTCAGTTACCCCGCCTCCTCTCTTCCGCGGAAGAAATGCCTCTATCGTCACTAAGGTTGAAGGGATCCCTGTTATAAGTCGTCGTTGACAGTCGGTAGCTCAATTCCCAACGGGAAGGGGCCCAATCGGACGCAAAGCCTCGCAAACTATTCCAGGGTCTCATTGGCATGATTCTGGCATTTCACGATGGCGTAAACTTTCAGCCCGCGTCTGAAACACCATTCCTTTGATCATTGAGCTGAGACGGGAATCAAGAGCGGCATTTCCATCGCCAAGTCCCTGCCCCCACGGCCTTCCCTGTCTCCGTCAGAATACCCGCCTGGGGAGCAGCAGTCTGTGCAGCTCACGCCAAGTTCATAGAGGTCTGTACTATCCGCTAAGCGAGGGAGGGATAGGGGACCCCAGGGCAGATATAGCGTCACTCTTCTGTAATAGCACTGGATGTTGTTTACTACCTTCGTACCCCTCGGCCCTGCCAATCTTCTTGGCCTTGCGCAGGTCCTCACAGCTAGAAATTGGGCACGCTGGGTCTTTCGTATTGGGCCGAGAATCGAGATCAGGCCGGAGAGCGAGCTGGGTGGGGGGAAAGATTTCTTTTTTGGGGTTTCGAATTGGGAGCCAGATAAATGAGGGGAGAAGAGAGTGTGATAGCATCTCGAGATGAAATATGTTACGCTTTCACAAGTTATAGTAGTTCTAAACTCTACCGTCCCAAGATCCAACCAACGACAGGTTCCATGCGTGAAAGTCAAATAAAGCAAAACAGTACTGTACAGTAAAATACGGCAAGACACTCTCTCGGGGCCCAAGAAAGATACAGTAACATACCGGCACAGTAGTACAGTACATGCACGCAGGCTCGCATATTAAAACGAGGCGATGTGGTGACCGGCTCGGCTGGCCGTGACTTGGCCCAATGCTGGGAAAAGCCCTAGGCTGCGGCTTCTGCGGCTTCTGGACCCTTAGGATAGCATTTTGAGTCCCAGCAGAAGGTGCGTGTCCCCTTCTCAGAACTACTTAAATTCAAAAGTGAGGTTACATTGTGGTATTGGACTGGATGCCGACTCCCGCGTATTGACGGAAGCTTCGAAGCGTCTTGTTCTTGAAAGCGAAGGTTCAGGCTCTGCGACGTAAACCGTATCGAACGAGGAAGGCTGAGATGCGGTGATTTGCCTGGTGAAAGGCTAACGAAGGGGTACGTAGACACAATATTAGGCTTGGGGTCAGCTTGGTCTTGAACGGGACTAGTATCTATTTTTACGCGAGACTGTGGAAGCAAAGAGCGGAAGCCAAGTGGGGGGTTGCGTGGACGGAAGCACTCTAAAGTACTCTAGGATGGTATTCATGTGCTTCTGCGCCGCTCCCAAGGGCAGGACTAGAGACCTGGCTAACGAGAGGCTGTGGTGATAGCAGGTTATTGAGAGAATGAACTGGGAGGAAGGTCAAGCGATGCTGAGGAGAGCGAGGGAATCCTGCAGATGCAACTCGGGATTGGCGTCTTGCCTATTGGAATAGAAGACCTTGTCTGTGTGACGAGCACGCAGGTACCCAACGTGGGAATTGGATTTGAACAGAAAGGGGGTTTCAAGCAGGAAGTGGAAAGTGAGAATTGAAAATGTTGATTGAGCAGTAGCGCCAGCGCCAACAGGGATTAAACTTTGGCTGGAGCGAAAAATAAACACATTTGATCTGAACGCCTGGCAAGCTAAATAATCTATCTAAGCTTAACCATTGAACCTGAACTCTGGGTGGTCGTCACCCAAGTTCTTCAACTGTTCCGCTGGAAGCGAAAGACGGTCGTCTCTTCCGCCCGCATCTCTAGTCTTGTTCTCGTACATCATGCCAAAGTAGAAAATCGTGCAGCAAACACCACCGAACAGGAGGAGCGCCATTCCAGTCCCGTATCCGGTGTGGTAGTATGGAGCTTCGGTAGCCAAGTAGATGTTGGAGCCGATAATACCACCGATGTTCCCGATACCGATTTGAATGGCGGCGCCGAAACTTCTCTTGTAGTGGCCCGACATGTTATTGGCGAGCCAGACAACGGCTAATGGTTGCGTGATGTAGTTTCCGCTGGTGATGAAGAATATGGACATGTAGCGGACGCCGATGGGTAGACGGTGCGCTTCCTTCAGGGGACCTTGGGCGAGGAGAATGATGTATCCGACTGTTGCGAGGGCTATGCCACCAATTGTGAAGGCATAACGATGTTGGATGCGATCAGACCACCAAGCACAGAAGAGAGTGAGGACTGCTCCGACGGCGTAGACGGGAATGGTGTGGAGTTGAGCACTGGAGGCACTGTATCCAAACTCGTTCAAGATCGTAGGGATGAAGAAGGCCGTTGAGTATCCAGTTGTAGTAACACAGATGTAAATGACAGTTCCGCACCAGATTTTCCAGTCAAAGAAGATTCGCTTCAAGGCATGTTTGTCGAGAGTATCCATACGGGCAACACCAGAATTTCCATCGTGGGCCAAGCGGAAGGCAATAAGGTCCCTCTCCGTTTGAGTGAGGAACTTGGCTTGCTCTGGCCAATCTACGATCATGAAGTATGCAATGATGGAGACAGCAACGGTGGCAAGTCCTTCGATGATGAAGATCCATCTCCATCCAGAATATCCTCCGAGCTTGTTCATTTTACCAAGAGCAAAAGCAAGAAGCTGTTCTAGGTCAGTTTAAGTTTTAGAATGTTCGGATGTGGAATACATACACCACCGAAAGCCCCTGCGACTAAAGAGGAAGAGAAGAAAAACACCAATCGCTTTTGTAACTCAAATCTCTTGTAGTACATTCCAATGAGGTATGTGGCACCTGAAATTTGATTTAAAAAATGAGATTATCCGGAGCTGTATAGTAACAAACCTGGGAAGACACCAGCCTCAAAAACACCAAGGAAGACACGGCAAACGAGCAACCCAGCATAGCTCTTAACAAAACCTTGACACATAGTTATGATGCCCCAGAAGAACATCAATCCACTAAGCCACATGCTCGGTCTAACTTTCTTCAAGATAATATTACTAGGAACTTCGAGGAGAATGTACGGGACGAAGAGAATCATGGATGCCACATTGTAGTCCGTTCCGGTCATCTTGAGATCCTTAGTGAGCCCTTGAATCTTGGCATTTCCGATGTTGACTCTGTCGAGGAAAGCAAAAAGGTAGAGGACGAAGAGGATGGGGAGGAGGTGTAAGTCAATCTTCATGAGAAGCTTATTCTCCTCCTCGGTGGTGACATCGAAATTGTTCAAGTGAGTTGGGCTGCCGGGCCCCTTCTCTCCAACAGCATGCCCGATCTCCTTAGCGTTCATCTCCTCGTGGGAGGAAGGTACAGGTGAAGAAGACATGTTGATGTACAAAGTCCCTCGAGCGGGTTGTGGGAAGAGGAAGAATGAAGTATGAAGTTGCAGGAATGATCAAGAAGTGTGGGATGATAAGCTCGTCAGGTATATCATACTGCATGGCTGCAGCATGCTCATTTAGGTGGGCAGTTAATAGTTGTTGACCTCTGCCCGTAGGAGTTAGGGCAAACTTGAAGATATGTTGGTGCAGGGGAGGGGTTGTATTCAAGCCACGCCATGTTAATTGGCATAGGTCTCGGCAATTATCAAGACCAGGGGTTCTGGAAAGACTACTTTCCTGGGCAAGGCTAGAATCCTTGGAGTAGAATGACTGTGATAAATGAAAAGAAATTAGGAATTGGTACGGAGCATTCTAACCCCAGTCCAAACGAGCATGCTAGAGGTCTTTCGGGAGAACATTTATGAGCTGAGTCCCATCACCTTACTTTCAAACATCACCCGACACAATATGCATGCTTTTCAAGCAGGGAGACTCTTCCCCACCAGCTCTTCAGGATTGGAAGATTTGCCACGTAGACCGATAGTTTGAGTACGAATTTTAGTACTTAGTGAAGGAGAATAATGAATGAAATCCAGTTGAGCTCTTGGCGGCTGAGAAGTGCTGGTTTCAACTCGATGCAGTGAGAGAAGACTATTGAATTGGAATTGGAGAAAAGGTATCAAAACTGTTTCGAGAAGAGGCAAGACCATGCGGAGTACAGTAGAGTAATTGCCGAAGATACGAAGTTACAGTAGCATGTCCTGATTGAGAGAAGTGGTTGGTGGGATGGTTCTTCGAGAGGGGCAGTTTGATAGGAAGGGAGCATCCGGAGAAGGAGCTGCAGCAAGACGCTAAGAGACGCTTGGCCCGCAAGTAAATGAATAAATTGATTTGGATTGATATAGGTCAATAATTCCAATGCACAACATAAGTTCAAGGAGGTTGTGGATAGTGAGGATGTCGAAAGCCGTCTTGGAACAGCTGGATTTGAGATGAGCTGGGTTTCATCTGCCACGTGACTCGGCTCATCTTTTGCCGAACATTTCGGCTGGTGTTTTCACAACATCACTTTTATCATATGTTACCTAGGATAAATCTGAACAATGACTCAGTTTTCGTCTCTCCCATATGAACTCCGTCAACACATATTTGAGCAAGCGGCACTTGCACATTTCAGACCCCGAATTGTCGAAGTATTCGTGAGAGACGGGGTCATCTATTCCAAAACCCAACCCCCTCCACTACTTCATGTCAGTCAGCAATCTCGCGATGTGATCTTGAAGATATATAAGCCATGGCTTCCACAATTCAATGGTACTAAAGCCCATAAACCCTATGAGAAGTTGACAAATGGAAAGCCTTTGGAGAAGATGTCTGCACTGCAGAATGTGTGTGTACATCTCATTTATGATACCCTTTTGATCAACGATGGAAGGGGCCTGTTAGGGCCCATTGAACGCTACCGCTTAAGCTCAGCAGCTGTAGATGTCAAGGGGTTTATTTCTTTTCCAACTATGATACAGAGTCTCAAACTCATAAAAAATCTTAAGACTTTGCAACTCTACGACTCGAAGGGAACGGGAGGTATTCAATATAAGGAGTTTAGAATCACAAGTTGCTTGGTAAGAGAAGAGAAGAAAGATAAAATGAAGCTGAAGAAGAGAGTGCCGAATTATAAGGCTCCGGCGCTGTTGTCAATGGAAGGGAATGTGAGGGGAAGCAGGCGAGCTATTAGGGTGCCGAGAGGAGCCTGGGTTTCGTACAAGCATACTATTCGAAGTGGACTCACTCACGAGGAATACAATGACTTGATGAATGGAAGTGGTGGCTCAGTTGGGGTAGAATCACGCTTTAAACGCAAGGCCAGTGTCTACCAAGAGACTCTTGATCGGCCTTGTCTTTACAAAAAGTGGAAAGCTTCGACAGGAGCAACATCCGGTACCTCAATAGCCCACCCCTGAAACACGGCAATAGTCTCTTCAGCGCTGATGCATTGGAATCCCGAAGTTCGAAATACTTCCCAGCGGAAATCCAGCCAAGTTGCGAATGCCAGGGTTAAATCGATCAACGCCCAATATCGGTACACCGATGATGATCTTTTCGATGTGCCTCAACAGACAGAACGCGCCAATTATTTTGCGGCTGGCAAACCCCAGATCGCTGACTGGGCTCGGAAAGGAGTTTTAGTTGTGGTTGAGAGGTATAAAGCCAAATCCAACATGTCGTCAATTAGTACGGACAAGAGCACAAAAAGCCACGAGCAAGACTCAAGCGCGGATTATGTTATTGAAAAGTTTATGGCAGAACGCTCGAACCCTGACGGAGAGCTGGAACTGCTAGTCGAATGGGAAGGTTACCCAGACAATGACTGCACTTGGGAGCCTGAAAGCGAGTTGGGTGTGACCGCAATGGAACTGGTTGATTCTTGGAAAAGACGTAGTTCTTGCGAGGAAGAAATCAGCGATAGAGCAGTAGATTCGAGAGCTCCAATCGAAGAAGTGTACGAAGTTGAGGAGATACTTGACAAGAGGAAGAACCGGGGAAGTGGAGAATGCTACCTCGTCCAGTGGATAGGATACCCGCGACAGGAAGACAGGACGTGGGAGCCGTGTGGGAAGATGAGGGTTGATGTTCCTTGGATCGTGGATGCATTTGAGAAAACTTGGATTAGATAAAGAAACAGAAATAGAAATAGAAATATTCAGGCTTCTTTTCAGACGCACTACAATATGCCCCATCATGTCTCCTCAATCTCCTTCCCTCTTCTCAATTTTGTTTTGTCATAGATCATGAACTGACGCTTTCGACATGGTGGGTATTACTCCTCCTAAGCTAGTGCTCAACTTAAATCTTAGAATACAAACCGGGAGGTACTTTAATTACTTTCCAGGACCTAAAGAAAGGAACTTACAAATAACGAACAAGTATGAAATAATAGACTATATGATTGGAAACAAATAAATTCAAACGGATAATTAGACACCTGTCAAAGCTGGAGGAGCTGAAGGACGTTCAAGGGGGTAAGAGGTAGGAGAAAGGGAATCTATAAGCGAGCCCCACATAGGATGAAGCTGACAAATAAGGCTGTCATTATCGAAAGCGGATAGAAGCTTGGATGATTATTTTCTTCGATTTTGGACTATCAGCATATCTAACCAATTGATATTCAAGCTTTCTCTGATCTTTCACTGGAGACCATCTCATATTATCGATTGCTTCAATTTACTGCAGACGATCACCCACTGCCAAGCAAAATCCACAAACCATACCTCCATTGGAGCAGCCGACATACAAAGCAAGATGGTGAAAGCAACTCCTGCGGGCTTGCGCTCATGCCTGCGAGTAGGCAAGCAACTCAGATGTCAAATCCCAAACTCAGCTGGCCTCAGATCAAATATCTGTATCGCAGGCTCAATATGCCCTGCTCGGAATGGAGCCAGCATATCCGTTTCCTCTCTCTCCTCCCCATCTACAAAGAAGAACAGCAACTCTCTGATACGCAGCGCTATAAATACCACCGATAGACTCATCCGCGGCTACAGCTCAACCTCGACCTCCAGTCCCACAGGCACGATCAGCAAAGGAGAAACCGGAATCACTGACGAAGCAACCAAACCCAATATCCTGCTTGTAGCACCCGAATATCTAGACGAAAAGGAGAGGCAGATCTGGGATATCTTGATGGAATTAAAGCCGGAGCAGCTCTCAGTACAGGATGTAAGTGGCGGGTGTGGGAGTATGTATGATATTAAGGTGGTGAGCGAGAGATTTAGTGGGCTGAGTATGTTGAAGCAGCAGAGGTTGGTTTATGAGGTGTTGGGGGATGAGGTTAAGAGGTGGCATGGGTTACATTTGAAGACTATGGCTCCGTAGGAGGTGGAGTGGGATGAATTGGGGTTGGGTCAAAAAGACAAATAAAAGTTGGGATTAGGGCACGGGTTGATAGGAGCAAAGAGCACATAAGGGCGGAAGATTGTGCATATCATCGGATGGGATTGTGCAATATGGGATGGAACACAGCTTTGGGCGTATTCTCAATTGCGTCCACAGTTCAACTCACAGGGTAAAGGTTTTTGATGAGAGCTTCAGCTCTTAGGGGTCAACTGAGGTGGCACATCTGAACATACAACTTCAAAAAATCAAACATCTGAATCACACATACAAAGTACACATAGTCTACGGTGGCACTTGTCATCTGAAGCCTTGGATTGGCTAGTATCGACCGACATATGATGTTGATTCGGGCTATACTAAGCCGACACTGGAGCCAAAGTGGGATTTATCCCCTCCGCCTCGGAAGAGTTTCAACCATTCCAAGCCGAACTAAATAGCCCAACCTTACCTATTTCCATAGTTATCATTTCTCTCATAGCAATCTTCACTTCACCCGCAATGCCTAGAATACTTATCACCGGAGCCGCAGGCTTCATTGGCCATCTACTCGCAGAACGACTCCTCCGAGAACCCCAATACAATCTCATTCTCAGCGATATCATTGCTCCTCCAATTCCGCCAAAAGCTGTACATCCTCAAAATGCCAAATCCATCCAGGCTGACCTCTGCAATGCTTCATCACTCTCGAACCTCATCACATCCTCTCAACCTCTGGACGCGATCTACATATTCCACGGCATCATGTCCTCCGGCTCAGAAGCCAACTTCGACCTCGGCATGCGCGTCAATCTGACCGCAACCGCAAATCTATTAGAGGCTCTACGGGAATCTCACAAAGAAGGCCAGCCCTTATTCCGCGTCATCTACGCTTCCTCACAGGCTGTATACGGCCGGCCGCTACCGGCAGTCATAGACGAATCCGTCATGCCCACACCGGAAGGTTCATACGGTGCACAGAAATTAATCTGCGAGACGCTTATAAACGACTACACGCGTAAAGGTTTCCTCGATGGTTTATGTCTGCGCTTCCCGAGTATCAGCATTCGCCCTGGGAAGCCGACACAAGCTGCCAGCTCTTTCCTGAGCGGCATGATTAGAGAGCCTTTAGATGGAGTGGAGTGTGTGATTCCACTGAAAGATAGGACTTTCCGCTCTTGGCTTTGTAGTCCTAAGACTCTGGCAGAAAATCTGGTCAAGGCGTTGGGGTTGGAGAGCGAGGCGTTGCCGAGTTATAAGAGGGTTGTTAATATGCCCGGCATTGGGGTTACCGTTCAAGATATGATGGACGCGCTGGAGAAGGTTGCTGGGAAGGAGAAATTGGGGTTGTTGAAAGAGGAGACGGATATGGATATGGAGAGGATATTGAGGAGTTGGGGGACGGAGTTTGATAATTCTTTGGCGTATAAGTTAGGGTTCCAGGCAGATGTGAGTTTTGAGCAGGCGGTTAGGGATTACAAGGCGAGTTTGGAAGGTTGAGATTTGGTACAAAGAGAGAATGTCGGAATAGATTTTATATCCTCCAGCTTGACCCGTGATGAACGAGCTCGGCAGACCTGCCACCGAAGTTCCAATGGTGGGGTAAATCTAGCCCCCCACCTTTCTCCAAGAAGGTGGTTATGTGGAGCCAACCCGAATTCAACCACTTCAATGTCACAGCTCGACATTTCCTTGCCCCTTTTCCTTTTCCATATCTCTTCCTCTGTGTTTAATTCTCGTCACTTCACTTGTACATTTCTACCAAACAACTTCAGAATGGCACCATCAATGAAAGATAACAAGGCGGTGAAGATGCTGAAAGCAGCAGAGGAGGGAGGGTATGGGGTTATTGGTGTTGTGTCTGTAAGTGTTGACATGCCAAGTTTTCCCTCCTCTCATTGATCTGATTGTCTGATCTAACATGAATAGTATAACCTCGAAACCATAACCGCCGTAGTAAAAGCCGCAGAAGCCAAAAAGTCTCCCGCCCAAATCCTGCTCTTCCCCTGGGCCTTGCACTACTCACCCCTCATAATCCACCTCGCCGCCGCCGCCTGCGCTAACGCGAAAGTCCCCATCGCCCTCCACATGGACCACGCGCAATCCGAAGACGAAATCATCGCCGCTTCCGAGTATCCCTTTGATTCCATCATGGTTGATATGTCGCATTATGAGAAAGAAGAGAACTTGGAGAAGACGGAGAGGATTACCAAGATGTTGCATGCAAAAGGGATAGCGACGGAAGCGGAGCCGGGGAGGATTAATGGCGGGGAGGATGGGGTTAAGGATACGGGGGATTTGGAGGGTTTGCTGACCACTGCCGAGGAGGCGTTGCGGTTTGTGTAAGTAGAAGAGTCTCGTTTCGTCTGGATACACTTCCCTGTATTACTCACGGGGCTTAATTGGAGAGACTGATCATTGACTCTGTAGAGATACGGGTATTGACTTTTTGGCTCCGGCGTTTGGGAATATACATGGGAACTATTGGGGCGTGGAGAATATCAAGTTGGACTTTGAGAGATTGGAATCTATCCGCGCCGCCATAGGAGGCAGAGCGAGTCTTGTCCTCCACGGTACCAACACCTTCCCTGATGCCACAATGCAGGGCTGTATCAAAGGTGGCATGACCCGGTGCAATGTCAACGAACTTGTGCTGTCGAATTATAACAAGTATGTGGCAGAAAATACCGGCAAGGTGCCGTTAACCGAGTTGATGGGTAAGGGGACAAGTTTAATTCAGGAATTGATCGAGTATCAGATGGATGTTATGGGGATTACTGGAAAAGCTTAGTGGATGGGATGGGAGAGGTCGGGGTGGGATGTATCATAGGGAGAGGAGGAATGGATGGGAAACTCTAGAGAAAGGGAGTGTTTCTAAGCTTGGTTCTGTAATCTGGCATCTAAGGGATTGTTGGGGCGTCGCTTCTCGAGGTATTGACTGCTACTGTAGTAAAATGACGAGAGATTGAATGATCCAGATTTGAAATTCTGGGCTTAAAGGCATCTCAAGGCCTGGGGAAGTGATTGCGGATAAGAACGTGAAAAAACTCGCCTGGATATTTAAAAGCATCCTAATACTTGAGAACACCCTATCAAGAACGCTCAAAATTTAAGCTCAAGATATAAAAGCATCTCAGTATTTAAAACTTTCAGAAGTCTCAAGGTATCTTGAATATAAAGGGGTTAATGCAAGAACCAAGTAAGTTCAATATCTCAAAGGGTCTGAGTGACCAGAGTATTGTCTCGGGCTAGTGCATTCACTGCTCCAGCACAGAGTTGTGCCCTGGCTAATTTTCGGATCTTAATTGCCTTGCTTAGTCTACTGCGACTGTATATTACTTGAATATAAATAACATTGCAAAAAAAGAAAGTGCAACCACAAAACTATCAATGTGAAATAAGAAATGGGAAAGGAACTAAAGGGCAGCAATGTTAGGTAAACTAGGTAAACTAGACAAACATGTTGGTCCTGCAAGCATCAGATCAGCTGATAAAAAATGACCATAATTATATACCATCGGAACCACAAAAAAATATTAAAAGAGGCCTACGGGATCCATCACATGCTATAGTAGCTAGTGTTGAATCCCGTAGGTATTAGCGTGTCGACTTATTCGATCTTATAGACCTAAGAGTAGTTTTTAAGGCTAGGCGAGAAGTCGGGGACTAGGATTCACTTTCAGGAATTGTTGAACTTTGATACTAGGAGGGTAGGAGGGGATCTTGGTATAGGCATTTCACCCCCTATCTTCTGCTAATCTTGTGAAATCATTTTTTTGGTTTTATGGAACTCAGAGTATCTAATTAGATTCCTTCCTGTGGGAAGTGTGGGTTTATCGGGTTTGTTTCGTTTATGCTATATACCACTCCAGCCTTTAATATCTAAGTTATGTTGATTATTTATAGCATCCTGGTTATTCAAAGCTAAGTGAAATATTATATAGATCTGGAATTGGGACACGATGTAGTATCTACTACCACATGACATATTGATATATTAGGTAGTAAAGAAATAATATCTCAACTAACAGAAGTCAAAGAATATTGCCTGAATTTCCACAAAGCTTTTAATTGAACTCTTGTGCTTCAGTACCACCAATATATTCTCATTTCAAGTGAGCAAATTTTTTGGTATACTCAAAGCTACCTATTGCTCTCAAGTAAAGTCAAAAGCATAAATAGTTACTTTTCATAGTTATAGAAAAGGTCGTCTCCTCCTGCTTTTTCCCTACCTCTTATTTACCTTCTCGTCCCTCCCTTCTCCCTTGCTATCTCTCTCTTTATAATCACTCTATCAACTCCGTTGGCTTATCTGCTTTACTAGATCCGAGAAGCGGGATATACTCGAGGCCACTAACCAACTTGAGTGCGTGATTCTAAAGCTAGTAAAATTTAATTTTATACGGTTATCGACCCCAATTTACTGGCAATAACCCTAGACCACCTTCGTTGGGAGATAACCTATAAACTATTTCTATTGACTAGTCTTTAACATAATTTATCCAAATGACTTGATATTTCATAGTTTGAGCTTCCCAACATCAAGGCTTGTTCCACTGGAAAGCTCCTTACCTCCTACCTGGCCTTTGCATGAATAAAGTGGCTATTATAGCCAGCTATCTTTTTAGAGCATGGAGCTGCACCACCCAAATAGTATTTCTATAGCAGCAGGGCAGTATGCTTAATATTGATTTTATATATAGCAGCAAATCCTAAAAATGTGTTTGATCTATGGCCTTTTAATATGGCAAATAGAGAAAAACTTAGTGCTAGACAGCTTACCCTCTTCTTACTTCAAGAAGGCTAGAAAGTCTTCTATTTATAATAGACGTCATGTATTTGTAGCTTTGACTTCGCCATTTGCTTTTGATTCATCTAAGCTCCCACAGCTTACTTCTCAGTCACAATTTAACCTAACAAACCTCACGATCCAACTCCAATCCAAGAATATTTCACAGCCAAGTTCCGACCTTCTCGTTCTATATCCAATTTAGCTAAGGAAATAATGAGAGGAACCACATCTAGGAGGGTCCAGCTCCACCCCTAACCATTCCAAGCAATCCACAACATCTAACCCCACTGGAGACCGCTAGAGTAAATGTTTCAAGTTCGCTTTGCCATGATCAACAAACCCTAGTCCCTAGCTATGTCCATATCATGGGAGCACATAGCTCTGGAAATCGAGTCCTCAGTTCCAGGAAATATAACCCTTGACCCCAATAACCTGTTCCTATTGCACAACATACCACTTTCTCCCCCTTATCTCCACATTCCTCGCAGGAATTATCCAGTAGTTTAAAAGCCACGCTCAGCCCTCTCCATCTCACCTAACACTCTCCCTGTAAAATAAATCCCTTTTAATAGCAACCACTCCACAGTGCACACTGGACAGTGCACACTGGACAGAGCCAATTCACAGTCACATATGCACACCTCTTTTTGCGCTATAGATATCTATTTTTTCCTAGTCCAGCAAGTTTTCTCCCTCTCACCTAAAAGTGAAGTTGTCGATCTAAGCTCCTCAGAAAACCTTCTATTCCAATTTCCAAACCCCTTGCCTCTAATTAAAATTCGAGATAAAATAAATACTAAGAAAGAAAAAAGACTACCACTTATAAAGACTTATATCTGGGATAATACTCATAGCCTTTTTTCAACTGAGGATTCGTGATACATAGTGTCTGAAGTTGCTATAAAGCAATAGAGTGCAAAGTAATAATTGCTATACGGTGTCCATAAACACGTTACGATAAATAACTACCTGACTTTCCTCACTAGGACGAAATCAGCGCAGGTGTTTGGCTGTAGAGTGCTTGTTTGGATTTATGGGTGTAACGAAAACACCGAAGAATTACTATAACCCAATATAACTAATACCATAATCTGTAAAAAGCTTCTTCGTCCCATTATATCTTACCAGTCCTAAAAATACTAGCTAACTCGATCCTAGAAGTTCTGGATTTGCTTTACGCTTTGCTAGCTAGCTCGCGCTTTGTTGAGATGCTGTCGCATTGCATGCTATTATTGCCGGAGGGAGAGGGAGAGGGAGAGGGAGAGAGAGGGATTAGAGTCACGTTGATATATAACTATTTATCTACAGCACAGTTTCTAAGCAACTCTATTTGTGTTGGCAAATCTAGCACCTGGGTTAAATATCGATGTACAGTACAAATAACTTCATGTGTGACTGACGTGGTATCAGGTAGTTTCGACAAGTAAGCCGGTGTATTGAGGTGAGAGTAAAACAAGCGGTTCTGGGGAGCAAATTATAGTCATATAAGCTCCAGTATCTGTCTCTTTGCTCATGTGGCGTGTGTATTACTGAAATTTCACAGCTCATATAGCTTTACCTAGAGCGATACCTACTACACGAATTGCCAGCACATTCCTCACTTCAATCACCTCACCGCATACCGCGATTCAATAGCAGATAGGAAACTATGATAGGAGGTAAGATCACCGCATTGATTTACTTTCTCCACGGCTATCTACCCACAGCCATCTCATTCGCTTCCTCCAGGTAGGTCCAACATCTCCAAGCCGCTTAAACCTTGCCAAAGTCCCCCGGCCCTAGCTCGAAAACCCTTGTCGAATGGCACCCATGGTCGTAGAAGCCGCGTGTGAATCCCCACTGCGGGGGGGGCGGCGGCGGTCGCTCTGGCTCTGGCGTGAGGATGGAAGGGGGATAGGAAGATCAAGGAGAGGAGGAAGAGTCATGGGAGGTATG